>JARKHS020005735.1:0-79685 GCA_030143305.2 Amblyomma americanum | reverse complement strand
GCTTAGATGAATGTTTTGAAGCCCATCATTATGACACACTTCCCCAGTGATTGTAATATATCCCCCCCCCCCCCCCTCTTTGAAAGGGAACAATCTTAGTGTGTCCAGCTGCACAATATGAAAGGTTTCGCAAGGGTGACTGGCGTGCTGAACGACTCCATGATTATTTGAAGAGATCATATGGGCATCGAAGCCATCAGGTCAGTGCGAAGTGCATCCACCTCTTACGAGAATATTAATTGGAGCAGTTAGGCCAAGGAATCAGCAGAAGTGGAGTAGCCGGGGCTAGAATAGCGTGGAGGGGGAGAAGGGGTTGTGGACTGAACAATAAATTTTTTTCTTTCCGTTGCTAAGAGCAGGTAGTAGCAATGGTCTTTTCTACGACAAAACACTGGTCTATCGATTACTGTTGCTGGGAATCTTAACTATAAGAGCTATAACATGGCAGAAGGAAATGATGACGAAAATGGTTTGAATTTCCTTGCAGATTCTTGTGCGCCGACGCTCGTTCAGCACGCGCTAGAAGAAGAAGTTCAACGTTCTAAGTCAGCCGTCATCACCAGTTCTCTGTGGGTGGCAGCTCGAACCGCATGGAGAGAGAGGCGTCCGGGCAGCCTGACGTGGACAGCCCCCCAATGGCGGCCAGTGCACGGGACTCCGTCATCGGTGCTGAGCAATCCATGATCCGAGGCCAACATGGAAGGTGTCATCGAAAGTGAGTTCCCCACTGAGGGCTCTTGCAATGATGACTTCATCCGCTTACTGCCAGATACCTAGTAAATTTCCTTGGGTCGTATCTGTATTTAGCTTCTTGCTTACCACTTCCGGAGTTTACTGTGGCCAGCTCAGTCTGACAGCAAACATCAGACTCGCATCCAGGGAATTTTCAATTACAGCTAGTTCTAACCACCGCACTCGAACCGCTTACTTTAAGAACAAACTGACATTCCGTAATGGCTGCGGTACCTTAGTTACATATCCGACGCGGTCGCAAAATGGTATTTACCAACTGAAAGATTATGGTTTGCTTTCTATGCACACAAATACTAGAAGTGGTGCTATGGTTCCTTGCGTTTCTGGCTATGTGAATCTCTAAATCTGTGTTACACATTGTGATGCAGTGTAATTCCGTATTTATTCTTTCTTCAAATTTTCGTGGACTTTTCTTCTGAACTTGTTGAAAGTCATCGCGAGAAACAGAATGGCACGTCATACAACCTCTTTACAAAATGTGAGCACCAGGTAGCCCTCACGCGGTTATATTTTGTTACACTTCTCGATAAATGTCTTTATCACTGTTCCTACACAGAAAGAAGGAAAAGTCTCCGAGAGCAAAAAAGCGACGCCGGCATGCCTCTTCGGGCTCGGGAAATTTGGTGTGCACGATCATCACTGATTCCGCTACACTTGCACATAACACAACACAGTCGACAAGACCAGGGGAATCCCTATCTCAGGAAGCCCCCGTTTTCTCCTGGTCCAGCGTCATGCCGCCGCTTCACACTGTCGGGAGCACTTCCGCATTTGTGACTGCCCCACAGAGCCCGAAAAGCCCACTAGTGTGCCCGGTCCGCCCTAAAGAGAGGGACCTATCTGTCCGCGACGCACCGGAGACTCGCACTGCGGAAGCAGTCGAGACAGCCACGCCTACGCCACTGGTGTCCGAAGCCTTGACTGTCCTCCGCAGGAGACAGAAGCGCCGGCGAGCACGCCTACCCAGGTCCCACACTAAAGCGGAGCCAAAGTCGTGGTGGCTTAACCAACGTTATCTTTGGTGGCGACCCTTCGTCAACGCCTTCACCCGACCCTGCAGCGCCAGCCATGCCTAGCGCCCTGGGCGTCGGCAGCGGAGTTCTGACATCACGCCCCGCACGCCTTAGAGCTGCCAGCATTGTGATTACCCGCGAACCATCGACGGCCGAATCAAACATCGTGCCCAGTGCCTTATACAGGGTAGGGCTGCTGGCTTGTGCCTTGCTTTCTCTGGCCGTGCTCACGTTTCATTGGCTGGCGATGCCGTTGCTTGCGCCACCCGTGGGCCACTGGTGCCGGAAGTCCGGAGAAGCAGTGAACGTGAGCGAATTTCAGTGCAAGAGGATATTCATCCCGCAGGACGGCGACGGCAGCTACAGCAAGTGCACCGTCTACAGTGTGGGTTTCGTGATGTCAAGAGAGAGCGACGGCGGCGACGCTTTGGGCCGATCAAGGTCGGCGGCTACGGCGGTTACGCCTCCGCGGGAAAAGCTGCCCTGCAGCAGCTGGGACTACGATGTCTCGCCAGGGCTGAAGACGTTGACCAGCAAGTGGAACCTGGTGTGCGAGCGCCGCGGGCTTCTATTCGTTGCAGTCATGTACAACAACCTCGGAGGCCTGGTTGCTTTGCCGTTCGTGGGACAGGTTGCCGACCGGTTCGGACGCTGGTACGATTCATTGAAGCGGTTCTCAACATATGATGAGAATTTGGGGCCGCCGCAGCAGATTTATGTGTCGCGGTATCTCTTGACCGCATATACGGCGGGTTAGGTTCTTCATTAATGTATCCAAAAATTTTTTAGTATGCTTCTTCGACTGCCTTTATGTTGTGTTAAGAGGGAGCCTATTAACGCCAGATTTTATTAGCAAAATCTTTAGTTATAAAATGTATGGCTCCGAATATACTTTCGATTAGTATCTGGGGTGTCAGTCTTTTGGATTTGGCCCTAAAGACAGGAATGAATGCCGTGACATTACGGGCAACGCAGGCCCGTGATGGTCGTCAGCCTCCTCCTGGCTCTTTTGGCGGTCATCGGGACCGTGTTCACATCGACCTTCGCCACCTTCATCATTGCGCGCATGCTCGTCACGGGTTCGCTCAGCGCGCTGGCCCTCGTCATGGTGCTGTCCATGTTTGAGGGCTGCGCTGACTTGCAGCGGCAGCGCAGCGTGTGCGCCGCGCACCTGGTCGTGGCCACGGCCGCCCTGGCTCCGCGGCTGATGGCCGGAATGGTGCTGGACCGGCGGGTCCTCTGCCTCGCTGTGCTGCTCTGCACGCTGCCGCTGTTGCTTCTTGTGCTGCTATGCGTGGACGAGTCACCACGGTGGATGCGGGTGGTCTTCGACAGCCCCGGGGCTGAAAGCAAGACCACTACGGCGTTGCATCGCTTCACACGCAGGTGTGGAGTTTCCAGCCAATGAATGCTAGCAGAGAAATACCAACTTCTTTACGGAAGAAGCTTGGTTGCTACGATAGGAAAACGTTCACGCAGTGACGAATGGGCTGGGATATCAAGCGGCTATCCCAGTTACTACGAATATCAGACCTGCAGATATGAAAACAAGATATTGATCCTAATACAAAATAATCTGATTAGCTGTCAGATACATGCGTTTCGGTGATATGAATTGTCGATGAAATTTCGACTGCATGAATTTTCTTCGTTAGTGTCCGAGGGCGGGCTTACCGACCGTTAGGTTGCTGTTGTTGTTGCTTTGTAAGTGCACTTTCGGGTTATCTCCAAAGGTCTTTAGTCTGTGTTCGATTGTATCAACGAATGAGGATAAAGGACGCCGACGTCTGCAGAAGGTTTAGTTTCCTCAGTTTCCAAATGTGTTAGAAAATAAAAATTGGTAATGCTGTCGCTTATGTGAAACAAATGGAAGCTCACATTTTGCTCAGACTTTCTTTTCTTGAGATGCCTTGCATCGCAGACGGGATTGGAGCTGTTTTTTTTTATTGCTACAGCGCTTCTGTTCGCCTATACTTCTCTTCTTTCTCCCCTATGGGTGTACTTTGCTTTTTACGTTAGAAAAGACGTTAAGAAATTGACGCCAAAACAAGTTGCACTAGTGAGAAAGCGATGAAAATACGTCGTGAATGAAAGTAAATGCTTCGGTAAAACATGTTGATGGGTCAGTTGGTGCTGCATTAGAGCAATCTTTGTGCAACACGGATAGGAGAAAAAATGGACGTTCCCAGTGCGTAATTGGCTCTTCTTCCGCCGGGCTAAGCGTTTTCACAAGAAGTAAGACATCGCCATGATCACGGTCGCTGGCGTGGAGGTGTGAACATTGAAATGCGAAATAAGTCTTTTTCTTCCTGACTGGATTTTATTTTGCGTCAGTTTTCGAGATAACAAGAAGATGCGCTGGTAAGGGTAGGGAAATGACGGGCTCGTTATGGAATTCACATTAAGGAATTGATAGTCAATGAAATCAAGTCAAGCAGAGGAGAATGTTTCTATTTTTTAATGCCTGGTGTTCATCAATGGGGAATTTGTAGTTTATAATTTTATTGGGAGAACATAATAGATTACAACGGAATGAAAACAATTACATGCCACCTCTATCACTCCAGCCCACCGCCTCCGTATGTGGCCAGTGCTGGTTTATCAATTGAGATACTTTCTTGGGTGTTTATGCTGCGTGTAACAATACCTTGAAAGTCTACCAGCACCACCCTCGTCCATAGCGGCAGACAGAGTGCTCTTTTTCGCCGCGATTTTAACGTGGAAGGTTATCTAATGGTGAGGTAGTAGCGTTGAGAGAACACTCTTTTGCGACTTATGGCATCAAGACTCCCAGAATCAAGTTCCTTAGGAATAGAGGTACTGTTGCATGGTCGTAAGGTGTTAGCAACTTCATCTTTACGGCTTGAGAGGCTGGAAACTGTATTCGTTGATTTTTTTTTTCTGTCAGGCTAAGCACTGTGATGACCCACAAGCACATGAAGACGACAGCGCGTATGCGGTTGCGCAAGCAGAACATACTGGGGAGCGTGGGCAGTGTGATCGACCCGAATTTTCGGACACGCACTCTGGTGCTGGTCTTCACGTTGTTCACGCTCCTCAGCAGCCTGGTTGTGTCCACCGGCAAAGAGACCGTGAATCTGGAGCTTCTGGACCTGGTGCTTCGAGTGTTCTGCTTGGTTGCTGCGGATCAACTCCTGCGTGCATTGACTAGACGCGACGCTCTGCTGCTTGCTCTGCCATGTGTATGCCTGCTCGCCTCTGTGGAGGCGCTGGCAACAGCCATGGCGGCGGCGTCTGTACTGCCGGTGCTCAGGTGAACAGCGTGCCTCACTTAGAGCCAGGCGCACTTTTCCTAATTGCATGTAAAGTACACGTGTGCCCAGACATAGATACGTTAATACAGCACGAGGCGTTAATCGTGTGCCTGATTTGAGCCATTGCTATATTTTATTACTCACTCAAACAAATACGATAATCTAACCACGCGATCACTGAACTGGTTTACAAGGAAATACAGTAAAGAGATTCTGTAAGATATGAAATGAACGTTACCATGTGACGAGATGAGCAGCGATGCTCTTGCAAAGGAATATGGCTGGTGGGGAATATATATATATATAGTGATTGTTTATTTAAAATAACAAAAAGTAAGGTAAAAGATGTTTGTTCACCCCGGCATCTGCCATCACTAAACGGCGGCACCGTGGGGAATTGCAGTAATTGAAAAGCAGTCCGCAATCGACCTCTGGCACTTTATGGTTGTTTTGGTGATGTTCTGTTTGTGATCGTGCTCTTGCGATCCTAAAGCGAAAAGAAAATCATTTGGGACTTATTTCATAGCTCCTCATTAGTGAACTTGATTGCATCGTTTAGTCCTTTAAGCACTCGCTGCCATTACTTCCTCTATAAAGATCTGTACAAACTCTCTTTGTCGTCAAGCCAAACCAGCTTTGTTCACGTTTACACATGAAGTTGAAAGTGCCCGGTACGTAGAACGATACGTGGTGTACTTCCAGACTACATAGGCGCCGCTTGCGGGCGCTGTTTCAGGGAGCTGCTTTTCGATTCAGTCCTGGCCAACCTTGCGCTGGTGTGCACGTACAGCCTCGAGCTCTACCCGACCGCAATGAGAGCTACGGGTCTCGGCACCGTCTATTTCGCCGGTGGTGTGTGCGCTACAGCGACGCCCTTGCTCGAGAGGGGCCTGCAGCCGCCTCTGCTCGAGCTTTGCTCGGTGCTGCTGACGGTCACATCGCTGTCCCTGTTCCCCCTTCTGACAGAGACCATGGACACATCACTGGTCGAGACCACGTGTGACCTCGAGAGGCTGATCGGGCGACCTAGCAGCACTGAAGGGGATGAAATGTTTGCCGACGTTGATGTGAGTGTAGTCCATGCGGGTGCAGAGCTAATCCGAGTTTTGACACCAAGCATTCAAACACATGGCATATATCGAACCGTTGTGAATTTTAAATGCCTGAAAAGTCAGACACTTCGAAACATGGCATATTTTGAAATATCCTCAAGGCGCAGATCAATGATAGCGTATATAAAAGACGAGTAGAATAGTCCTGAGTGGTTCGTTTCTACTGACTTCCATTACTTTGCAATCACCGCCTTCTGAGGAAAATGCCGTACGCAGGGAGGAACCACTCGCAGCTACTATAAGTTACAGGGCGTTGGTAAAGAAATGTGTCCGAAAGCCTGAGAAGTTAACCACCATGGAGGGCACTTACAGAATGCATCTTGGAACACCGTTTTTTACGCGTTACTGTTCGATAGTGTATACTGCGTAATGTAATCATGATAATGAAGAGTTTTTAGGCTTAAATATAAGGACACCACGCTGATATCATCGGTGTATTTTGAGGTTTTAACACCGCTTTGGCGGTTTCGCGCTGAAGCTAGTCTCAAACTTGGCATAGGCACTACTTTAGAAAAGCGGTACAGTTGTGGCAACCATCAGCATCTCCGCAAAGTGAGCAACTAATAGCGCTTAGAAACGAAGTGTTGGCATCGAAACTGAGGCGTTTGCAGTCCCGCAGTAGTTCGTCACTCTCTTAAAAATAGAACTTACAACGGATAGACGATTGAATTATGAGGAGGCATTTTTGCTGCAACATAAAGCTAATGTACAAGGCTCGCCGTTCCGTAGCGGTCTCGCCAGGTGTCTCGTAGAAGACGTTCACCGAGATTTTCAGAATCAATGAATGCGCTCGTTTTTTACGCATCATCATGAGCCAGGGCGGTAGTGATTGTGTGCCAGCTAAATTCAGGTGCTAAATGTCAATATCACCTCACTCTGGTTGTGCGCCGGCTGAAGTCAGGCGCGAAAAAAGGAATGTCACCTCTGTCGACAGAATATAGCGTGGCAGTTTGTGCGTGTATGAAGCGCCTACTTGTGCGTTCCCATCCGTTAAACCGTTTCGTCACAGTGACCCAAGCCTCGTCGACGAGAGCTTTAGTGGATCGCGGTTGACTTCTCAGTGCAAAATATTGACAGGTCATGTAGTACCAAAACGGAAAAGCAATTCATCGCCGATACGACGGAAATGCCGCCTTTAACCGAAAGCTTAAATGAAGGCAGCGTGAGCCGTAAGAAGATATGATGAAGACTTCAAGACTACAACGCCGTCCAGATAACAAAAACAAGGGCCCTATTTAGCCGGGGCTTGGTCATGTGGTGGGATACATGAATAATACAATTATAAAAAAGACGACGAGCATATGCGCAAGCCGCATGGTCATCGCCTGGTGCATGCCCCTGGCTCCATTGTAAAGAAGACGACGAGCATATGCGCGAGCTGCATGGTCATCGCCTGGCACACGCTTTCGGCTGGACTAGCTGACCCGCTGTTGGCCCTGCTCCCGTTAGGAAGCTTCTCAGAATAAACCCTACCTTACATTTGGTGGAGGTGCCGGGTACGTCCTCTCGCCCTGGAACTCCGCAACCGAATGCTACCCCCTACCGCGATGACCATGCGGCTTGGGCATATGCTCGTCGTCTTCTTTACACAATCTTTAACAACCGAGCCTCGCTTCAGCTTGTTATATGCAATGTTAATGTCAAATAAACAAAACTATAGCTCTTCGTGTCATAATTTAAGTTAGAAAAGAACGCCGACCAAAAACGGAAATGAGACGCCACGTTTGAGAACCTACACTGTTCCTTCACCAGGTGTGACTACGGGTGAGTTGCAGCTTGCCTGCAACTCGCGTTCTTGTCTCGTGACATGACTAACAGCAGTCGATTGTGCTGGCATTAGGCAGGATGTTTTCATTTCCAGCATGATCTGAAAACGTGTTTTTCTCAGTTTTCGGGCTCTTTAAGCCCATCGTGAGCTCACCTGACTTGAAAGGATAATTTATTCATTAATTGTTTCATTGACAGCTCAAGTACCCCTTTCGGTGTATTTTTTCAGGGGCGGGTTGTTACGGCATGCTTTTTTTAATTGAATACCTTGAAGTTCGTGGTATTAGTGTGCTGAACTGCGTCGGCAAAAAGGCGACTGCAGCCCTTGGTTGAGAGGAGAAAGAAATTGCTAAACGCGGTGATTTGCGCAGAAGTTGAGTAAACGGCTTTATCATAATTTAGGCGGTCAGAAATGCGGTGAGGAGGTATGAAAGCGCAATTTAGAATCTGCGATTAATGCAAGCTCTGCGTGAGTGTGAGTTTTGAATGATATATAATGGCGTTAGACGACGGATGGAAGATTACAATCCGAGTTGAGTTTGGTGCAGCTCCAATGAAACGAGTTGTTAAAATCAATGACTCTTGCGGCACGATCTTGACTGAATTCAGAAGGAAAGCTTAGGAGGGGCCGGCAGAGAGTTAGGTGGGCGGATAAGATGAAGAAGTTTGCGGGCATAAGATGGCCGCAGCTAGCAAAGAAGATCTTTAAATGGAGAGGTATAGCAGAGGCAGTTGTCCTGCAGTGGTGAACTCAGGCTGATGAGAATGATCATCATGAAGGGCGAGAGCAAGATTTGATTGGCGTTGGCCCCGAGCTGCGCATGCATAATCCGGGCTTAAATAGTTCAGAAGTCTTACAATGGGCCGTGGTAGTCGCATGATACACCATAAAAAATCCCGAGAACGTGGATGGCGTCACTAGTGAGGATGGAATGTGTGGTGACCACCTAAGAGAATTTTAAATTGGGACGCCAATGTGTTTATGAGAGATTACTGAGGAGATTTTGTCATCAGAGATATATAATTTCACCGAAGAATACACTGCCTGCGGTGAAATGTGATTAGGGATGTTTTGTTATAATTTACAGACAGAAGCCATTTGTTGCACAGTCAGCCGGTGTTGTTTAAGACAGCTTTTAATATTAGGGCATTGCGGATGGTAGCGATAAGGAGATAATTTACGCAGTTAGGAGTGATTATTCACATGTTAATCGGATAACTGAACAGTCAGATAGAAGGCGACTTGTCGAAAAAATTTAATTTGTCTGAATCGAAAGCGTAATTGTAGAGATTTGTAAGTGCACTGTGTTAATAGCATTACAGTTAGGCTGCTTCTGTCTTTTCAAGGTGGCATGAAGAGAGGGCGATGAGATTAATCTTCTTCAATAATACTGCCTTCCATTTACTTTTGACCGCACATGTTAAAAGGCAATCAACCATAAGTCCCATGATTCAGCGCGCGTCGCAGAACAGTGCGGGAGGCAGGTATCAGCATCAGAAGGCAACACGAGGTAAATTCACTGTTCTGCTCCACAGAAACGACGTGGCAAAGCTTGAACGCATGCTCACTGGCATTCACGTTCCCCCTTTGGCAGACCACAACCGATGCCCCAGCCCGTGGCCCCATCATTCTGTCCTACCAGACGCGCACCGGTACGAGCATGCCACGGGTCAGCACAGCCTCCAGCATGCAGCTGTTCTCTGAATAATGCGCCCTGACGTCATGACGGTCCTTGCGGACCATAGTCAAGTAGACTTGGTTTGTGTTGTGTGCTTGCGGCGACGATCTCCTGGACAATGCGAGCGGTGTTATCGGCTGCTGTGAGGCACGTAGCATAGGTGCCTCTGTAGCATATCGTGCGCATGGGACCTGAACGTTATTGCGTGCTTCTGTACGTGGAGCGTAGTGTTAGAGCAGCACTTTACGATAGTTTTTTGCACACTGGCTTTTAGGTCTGTAACATGTGTCCAAGCCAGCTGTGTGAAAAAGCATTTGTTAAATATAGTGTACAGGTTTCCTGCCAAAGCTTCTTTGCGGACTACCGTCGCAGGACTCAGGAACCAGAGACATTTGGTACATCAATGCGATAATTGGCCTCTTCGTGTGCTAGAGTGAGAGAGTAGAAGCTCGAGTGACGACATAAGTGATATTGTGGGTGAAAACTAATATAGTTCGTAATGGAGAACATGTGGGCTTCGCTGAGTTGATCTGAATTTTGCTGCCGACGTGTACTAACACGACAAATAACATGCGCAGATATCGTTCCAATTATTGAGGGAACATACAGACGGAAGCGTACAGCACCAGTGTACTGCGACCGGTGGGGTATACGTTGAACTTTTTGTATCGGGTGTGGGTATTCACATGAATACTAAACATGTGCACTCGCTTGCCTGGGACCTTTGTGCGAGAGCTCATTTTTCTGCGAAATCGTGAATTAAACATCATCTTATATTCGTTACGTATCTCGACAGCGTCCAAGAACGGCGGAAGCTGAATACTGATTGAAAGACATTGGAAGACTGATGCCTGGTGACGTAGGCTGTGTGCGTGATGCTTAGAAATGAGAGTTGCTGTGAAATGTGCAGTATTACCGGTGCTCTGTGGTCCGCCATGGTTACACTATAACCATTCTATAGTTTTGTTTACCACTGTGCATATTTTTCACGTTTTGTGCAGCCGGTGGCTGTGTGCGTGATGCTTAGAAATGAGTGTTGCTGTGAAATCTGCAGTATTACCGGTGCTCTCTGTCTCGCCATGGTTAAACTATAATCATTCTACAGTTTTGTGTACTACTGTGTACTACTGTGCATATTTTTCACGTTTTGTGCAGACGGTGACTGCGAGAGTTTCATAAATGACTTGTTGGTTATCGTCCGCATTGGTCAACGGCGTAGCAATGTGTTAAAGATAGTTGCCAGGCCAGTTGGTTTTTCAGTGAGAGTAGCAATGTGCTTGAGCGGCAAGGGTGTATTCCTTTGCCTGATGTTCAGCTAACGAAAAACGCAGCCTAACCACGCTGATGAAATGAAAAACTAGCCGGGTTGAATTTCACCCTTCTTATTGTTAGTTTTTACTACTACCATTTGCATGGCGATTCGAGTTGTCTTCCGTTTTCTTTTTGTGCTTGCATCCTTTTTGTGTGATTCCGGGGTCAGAACTTCTTGGCTCTATGCTCGATGTAAAACGTTAATATGACGCAATTGTGAATGTTGGCGCTCCATGAATGATGTTGAGAAAATGACACAAAACCTTTCTTGTATAAAAGAAACTTCCGTTTTTGCTTGCGCGATTTCTTCAAATTATGGCTCTTTAGAAGCGGGGACACACAAATGAGAGACATTTATTTGCAATAGCTTAAGCGTGAGTGACCGCTGGGGAGTGCTACCGTGAGTGAAGGCCCGTTAGTGTGATTTTCAGTTAGAATGAATCCAAGTGAGCGCCTCTGAATTTAAGCAGAGGACGCAGGTCTGTAAAGAAACTGACAGCTAGGCTCCCCTACGAGTTTGAAGATGAGGTCGGTAGTAACAATAAAAAAAGTAAACGACGTGATATTGGAACGTTCACCAGGCAAATTCCTGTTGGTAACAGCCACTGAAATTTCTGGGAAAGCGATGACGGGAAGGCATTGTTCAGGAGACTTTAGAGATCCAGAAACACCTGCCATGCTAGTGGTTTGGGAGGAAACGTAATTTTGTTCTAGTAACAGTAGGTTGGTAAGCTGTACGTCTGCAACGAGTGGACGTCTTGGCAACGATAGTAACAGGGAATCTTTTCACTGGGTCCATGCATGAATAAACGGGAATCTGAATTCGGTAAAAGAAGGGGGGGGGTTACGGACTGTCTGTGGCCCGTGGTAAGTAATGTGAACTGCGTTTAAGTTGCAAATTTGGAGATTGTTTGCAGACGCACAACCGCCTGGCAACAAAGTCAGTCAAGCAGATGTATCAACAAAAGTTTATAGTTGTAATAGTGCGATGGATTAAGAGTTGAAAGAAGGGAGAAAGGACCGTTTTTCAGAGAATTCTTGCGACATAATGCGACAGCTTCTAGCGGCCACTCCCAAATGAAGCCAGCATGTGCAATTCAGCGGGAAATGGCTTGCGGGAGTAGTGGCTTTTTAAGCGGAGCGTTTGAGAAGCATAGCATACTGAGGTGCCATCTAGTGGAGATAAGTAAAAGCTCCTCAGCTGTGGGCTGTGGAAACTTTTTTTGTGTGTAATGATAACAGTAAGAAGCGCATTGAAAGCCTTTTTTTTCACACAGTAACACAATAAATGAAAATGATGTGCAGACACAATGATTGAGAACTGGTTCGCTCGCTGTCGTGACTAAGACGATGATAGATATAGTTACCACGTTTACGTTTCCGTTCACCGTGTTAACGGACGTCGGAATTTATGATTAGCGCTTCAGTCAGAAGTGTCAGCATAGTCCTTGTTTGGCATCAAATAAAAGTAAGGCAGGAAAAAAACATGCGGATGGCAAATGCTTCAACATTTATTGCAAAGAAATACGCAAAAATTTCTATACTGCGAGATGTTTCATGCACTTTATAAGCTTGCATGTAATATTGCAATAAAAGTCTGCATAAAACCATTCATACTGAGTTTCAGTTAACAGCTGTTGTCGCTTGAAGTCGCACATGTAGACTTGTAAAAACCAGTCTATTAAGGACTTAAACGCCAAAACATTTACAGGAGAACAAGAGCTACCCGTCACACAGCTTTCAGCTCGCTACCCAGTGTCCAGATGGCTTTTCTGGTTTTTCTTACACACTACAATTTCTGAAAAAACGAACCATCCTCAGTTCAGGAGTCGTAATCCTCCAAACATGTGCGACTTAGTGGACACCTTACGGTCAGAACTTAGGAGTACACTTTGGAGTACCATTCCCGAAAGTATTGTCCATGCTCTTACCGCGAAATGTTCTTCGACAAAACGGCTACTTACTTCTCATAAACTCAAGGAAACTTTTTCAGCGCTGAGAATTATTTCACTTTAGAACGGTTAAAACTGCACTAAGATGCCGTAGTGCCATCGGTACCTTGTTTTGAGTGTTGAACGCATTCCCCTGGATTGTTTTTTTTGTGATTGCTTGAGGCGGTATGTTAATGTGTTGCGTTGTTCTTTATTCTCTATTAATTTTGTTTGCCAACACCACAACTTCTACGCATGCCACCCCTACCCCTCCAAGCCCCCCTCCCCTCACTGCCTTTGGGCCTTTAAAAAATGTGCCGGCAGACTGTTGTTTTAAAGACATATAGTTCATGAGGACATTGTATTTCGAATCATCGGCAGTATTCACTAACTGCTTATACTCTACCTGCCACTGTGGCAGTATAGGTAGCTGCCATACTAAGCTAGAGAAACAACCTGAAATGTTACTATTTTAACGCAATTTACAGGAAAATTAGCCCGAGGAGGGCTAGCCAAAATGGCGGTCCTGGCTCGCGCCGTGCTCGTGTGGGGTTCTCGTGCTGGAATTTCATAAAGGCAATCTCGCCAGAAGCGCCGAGGATTCTGGCCGGCAGAGTGTTGGCCCGCAGTCAGCTAAACATGGACCCCAGTGCACATGTCCGCTCCCGGTAACCAAGCGGCACACGAGTTGCCCCGAGCTGTCTACTTCCGGGTAACCGTGGAACAACCGGACTGTCGGAACCTGGACGAGCACGCGCAATCCTATTGTGAGATTGTTGAGAACTATAGACTGAACAGAAAACTATGCCCCCCCCCCCCCCCTGATAAGAAGCTAATAGAGAAGCGACCACATGGCGGCGCCTGCAAGGCGGAAATTTCGTTAACTCTGTATGGGCCGTTCACGTCTTACCATGGGAACAGGACAGCGATCTTTGTAAAACGTGTGGGGAGAGCGGCACCCTCGACCACATAATATGGGACTGCACCGACTCCCCCGGAGTAGAGAAAGATATTGATAGCAGAGAAAGCTGGGAGGCCCTGCTTTGGAGCGAAGATCGCGCTCGGCAGAAACAGACTTTCCGCCTGGCCCAGGCCTGCGTTCCGGGGGCAGGTGGTAGTAAGCGGTCTCCATTTCCGGTGGAAATGGAAGTTGCATGCCATCCATCCATCCATCCATCCATCCATCCATCCATCCATCCATCCATCCATCCATCCATCCATCCATCCATCCATCCATCCATCCATCCATCCATCCATCCATCCATCCATCCATCCATCCGTCCGTCCGTCCGTCCGTCCGTCCGTCCGTCCGTCCGTCCGTCCGTCCGTCCATCCATCCATCCATCCATCCATCCATCCATCCATCCATCCATCCATCCATCCATCCATCCATCCATCCATCCATCCATCCATCCATCCATCCGTCCGTCCGTCCGTCCGTCCGTCCAATTCAGGAAGTAGTTTTCAAGAGAGGACGGTTGCGGTAAAAGGCACGCGAAGCCAGACGAGAGAGCCGTGTAGAATTGGATGGAGCACTTAAGCTCCGCCTCAAGGGTATGACGAGGGGTTAATTCCCATATATGCAGAAGGTCATTCTTTTCTATACATTTACAGATCCCTGGTAGTACTCATACCATTCCTGGCTCAGTCGTGTAGGGGTTATGCGATGCGCCACTGCCCTGCGATGGCAGGTGCTCCCAGCGGTGGGTCTTGTGCGGCCCAGGTTGCTCTTCCCGAGCGAGCAATAATAACTGCCTCCTGCCACGGTGGGTCGATTGCTCACCATCCGGTGGGCAGGTTGTGATGACGCCGGAAGGTAACAACGCCAACACCGGCTTTTCTGATGAACGGGGCTTTCAACGCTCTCGCGTTAAACTGTCACTTTGAGGTCCTTGCTCGCTGGACATTAAAGACTGAGCGTACTGACAGCACTCCTCGGCGTGCCTGGAAGCTTCGGAAGTAGTGGTGCACTCAAACGCATCAGGTCGGTAAGGAAGTACAGCATCTATTCATAGGTCCTTTTTTTTTGGTCGCTGCCCATGTTATACATTGGAAACGACAGCCAAGTGCAACCGATTTGTGAGTGGTAGAGATTGTCAGGCGCCAGGGGAGAGCAGGACAAAGTGTCGACGTCGTGTTTTTGGCCGTAGCGATAGATGACATGGACATCGCAGTTCTTTAGGCGTAGCGCCCAGCGAGAAGGTGGCTTCTAGGGTCTTTCAACAAGGACAACCAACACAACGAATGGGACTCCGTGATGATGTCGAAAGGGCGGCATGTAAACATAAGAGCGCAAGTTTCCGATCACCCAAACGAATTCTTTTCGGTTTTGGAGTAATTGGAT
Organism: Amblyomma americanum; assembly: GCA_030143305.2. Lineage (NCBI taxonomy): Eukaryota > Metazoa > Arthropoda > Arachnida > Ixodida > Ixodidae > Amblyomma > Amblyomma americanum. The sequence goes on along the minus strand of JARKHS020005735.1, from coordinate 64,500 downwards.
TCCAATTTTGCTCGGGCACGGCTCGCGTAAGCAACGGCATGCTTCGCAAATCCGGCTTTACGTTGTGTAAGTACAGCTTCGAGGCCAACGTCACTGGCAGCAGTGTGAATTTCGGTGTGATCAGTTGCGTTTAAGTGTCGTAAAAGCTGTGAGCGGCCTGTGCAAGGTGATGAAAGCGTCTTCTTATTGAGTTGACGAACCGGACAAGTCACTGCCACCTCGAAGAAGGCTCTTCAATGGCGCAATGATATAGGCAAAACTTCGGAAGTAAGAACCCAGGCCGGGAAAGGTGAGAAGCTCCATCAGAGTTGACAGCTTGGGGAACTCAGCGACAGGACGAAGTTTGGCTGGGTCAGGAACCACGCCATCCTTAGGGACGACGTTACCTAAAACTGAAAGTTTGTGGTTGGCAAAGCGACATTTAAAAAAGTTAAGTTGGAGCTCCTCGTCACTTAAATATACGAACTCCTGCTCAAAGTGAAGAAGATGAATCTCAAAAGCCGGATAGACAACGACAATGTCGTCTGAGTAGCACATGTACGTTTTCCACTTCAGGCCGCGTAAAATGGAGTCCATCATGCGCTTGAAGATCTCTGGGGCATTAACAAAGTCCGGAAGGATGATGTTAAATTCGTACATGCCATCTGGGGTCACAAAAGCCGTCTTGGCACATCGAGCGTCCGCCACAGGATCCTGCCAGTACCCTGATCGCAGGTGTCTAAAGATGAAAAGAATTCTTTGCCCTGTAAGCAGTCGAGGGCGTCATCGATTCGGCGCAGCAGATAACGGTCATTGAGGATGATAATGCTGAGGCGCCGGCAATCGACACAAAAGTGTATTGTGGTATTTTTTTCCTTCACTAGAAAACCCGGACGGGCCCACGGACTACTGCAAGGTTGAATTACGTCACGCTGAATGAAGCATGCCGTCCCCCTGATCGTCAATATAATGTGTTGTTCGGCCGCCTATACGCGGTACTGGCATTGACGCAGCGGCATGTCGTCTCCGGTGTCCATCTCATGGGTCACTGTAGACGTGCGATCCAGTCGGCTTTGAGCAACGTCTAAAGAGGAGGAAAACATGGCCACTAAGTGAAGAAGCTAGACGCGTTGAAGTGTGGGAATACTGGCGTCGACGGAACCAGCAAAGGCGTCGACTGCAACTGAAGCGGGAGACGCTTGCAAAGTCAGAGAATGTTGGGGAAGAGAACAGGGGTCTGTGGAACGGTCTGGGACGAGGAAAGCGTCGAGATGAATAAGGCCAAAGCATTCGCCACATAGAAACAAGCAGGTGGTCAGAGAAGAGCTGGAGACGAGGATCATGCTACAGCTGTCTTGGGCAGTGAGCACATCGAATGCAGAGGCAGACCATGGCGACAGATGAAGGCGCAGAACGGTATGAAGACGACGGCGCCGTCAGGTGCAGTGAGCAGTGAGGCAGGAGACAGGGATGGGAATAGATGAATACGGAGGAATCTCGATGTCATCAGCCACAGATAGTTTGCTCCACGAAGAAGATGCGTTATGCGAGGCAGCTCTGCATGGAAGAATTTCGAGCTCGGCACGAGCGCAGTCGATGAATGCTTGATGGTGGGAGAGAAAAAAAATTTTTTGAAAATACGTTTTTAAGGAAAGGAAACGGCGCAGCAATTGTGAGACATAATAATAATAATAATAATAATAATAATAATAATAATAATAATAATAATAATAATAATAATAATAATAATAATAATAATAATAATAATAATAATAGGTTTTTGGGGAAAGGAAATGGCACAGTATCTGTCTCATATATCTTTGGACACCTGAACCGCGCCGTAAGGGAAGGGATAAAGGAGGGAGTGAAAGAAGAAAGGAAGAATAGGTGCCGTAGTGGAGGGCTCCGGAATAATTTCGACCACCTGGGGATCTTTAACGTGCACTGACATCGCACAGCACACGGGCGCCTTAGCGTTTTTCCTCCATAAAAACGCAGCCGCCGCGGTCGGGCTCGGCGGACACCGGATCCGCGACGTAAGGAAAAGGAGGAAGGTGGGAGTGAAAGAAGAGAAAACGTGGTGCCGCAGTGGAGGGGAATTATTACCACTACCTATAGGGATATTTAACGTGCACTGCCATCCACCACCATACAGGCGGCTTTGGGTTTCGCTTCCATCCAAACGCGGCTGCCGCTGCCGGGTTCGATACCGTGAACTCCGGCTCTGTAGCCGAGCGCACTAACCACTGAGCCACCGCGGCGGGTGTGAGAGTGAAAGTCCTAACCTAGAATGATATCATGGGAGCACGATGAGAGAACAACGTATTCCACAGTATATGAACACCGTATAATGATGGCTCTGGCGGCCAAAATCGAGATTCGCTTCGGATTAGTTGTATGAAGCAAAAAACCATATCGCGGCGTCATCACTTTCGAATTTCGCGGCTGAGTTTTTAACTTATCACAGAAAGCAGCGCCAGTATCGACAACGGCCAAAGCGGTGAATCCCTCCACAGAAACGTTGAGCACATTCGTAAGGGAAAAACGAAGCATTAAATTTGTAGTTGAGTACGCAGTTCTTGCCTCGGAAACTGCGGCAGACTAGTTTTCCTGACGTTAATGCATTCATCATACACTGGCCTTAATGTAATAAGCGGAGATTAAGTTAGGGGTACAATTGGTCAAGGAAGCATTTGATCAAAAGGAAACTAAAGTTGCGATTTTAGGAAGAAAGCTGAACGTTACCGATTACAAATTTCTTCGAGGACTCCCATTAATAACTAACCTTTGATATTTTTCAAAGGGTGCAGAAGTCAAGACATGTCTAGCGTTGACAGTCATTTTCGTGAAATCGGTGCGAGAGCGTAAAATTTTAACTTTCTATTTGCTTTCTTTAGTTTTACAGACAATATTTTAACTGAAATTACCGCATAAGCTACTCCGCGTTAGGGCTCAATTACTGAAAAACCATGTGAGTGATACTCCTATGATCATAGACAGATAAATAAATACCAAGGTAAAGAAAATTGCAACAGGCAGATGTTTTTCTTTGCATTAAAGGAATGGTATCAGGCTTACTGTTGGTTGTTGCATTTGGGTTGCAAGCCCCAAGGGTAGCGTTGGCCTGGCGGCCTGGGGCAAAGCTGGAAACATCCGAAGGTCCCGGCAAAGGATGAGTCGACTGGCAACAGAACAACTTGTTTATTCTGGCATCTCAAAAGAGCAGCCGGTCAGGGCGACCACGTTACTCGAAGGAAGGAATCGAAGTCTCTCTCGGCGTCCGGGGCAGCGGCGTCTTATACCCACGGAGTCGAGGGCAAGAAGGAACGGCTCTGGATGAGGCGCCCGATACGGCGACGCTCGGACATGTTCAGACGTGACGTGCGCGTCCGCCAGGCCGGCGCCGGTCAGACCTCCTCGCCTCCCAGTTGGGGAGCTCCTCTCCCCGGCTGCCGCGCTTTGACAAGCGTGGGCAAAACATGCACACACACACACACGCACGCACGACGACACGTGGCACTGAAACCTGCCTGGACGCGCTTGGCGGGAGGCGTTGCGGCCGCGATGAACGAAGCCGCGGCGTCCGTTGCATCCGCGCCGGCTATACCGCGCGTTGTAGGCGAGACGTAACATGGTCTACAGAGACAGTCACCCGTCTCATAAAAACGGAAGCGTTCCTAAAAATGACCAGCTTTCGTCATTTTTAAGTTATTAATATCAGAAAATGAGGAGCACTGGCCAAAAAAGAAAAAAAAGGAAAGCAAGGACGTTTCGGGGCCCGTACGGGTCCCTTGTCCACAATGGCAGCAGATGGGCGAAGGTGGCGACTTATGTACGGTGGAAGTGACGTAATGAGCATGCGTAAATCTCAGAAAGATTACCCCTCGTTCAGTTTAAAACATGTGGTGTCGTTTGGATGTGAAGTGATTCTAGAAGCAAGCGGGACGATAAATATTTCTCTGTCGCGATGACTGAGTCGTTGTTCCAATCGATGGCATGTGATGCAGCTTGATAGTGTTCAGCCAAGGCATTTTTGTTTCGTGCGGCCTTTGGAGACGTCATTTTGATATTGTTTTAAGTGCCTAATAAAATTGGCTGATTCGCCGATGTCTGCAGCTTTGGAGTCCTTGCAGGGAATCTTGTACAACACACTGGGGAATCCGTTTCTTTCAACCCGGTCTTTAACTCTTACAAGTTTTTGTTTCAGCTTACTTGGTGGCACGTGGGCGATATGGACATTATAGTCCTTGAAGACCCTGGCTGAGGCCTTGCTGACTCCTGGAGCGTATGGGGATGCTTGCCCGCTTGCTTTTTTCGGTGGCCGTTGTTTCACACGTTTCGACGTGAACAGCGGCCTTCTGCAGTGATTATCATATTTTCGGGTACCCGTTGTTGGCAAGATCCTTACTCACAATTTTGAGTTCGGATCTGAGTGTCCTCGGGCTTGAACTAAGGCCGAAAGCGCGGCCGAAAAGTGCGAATGCAACGGAGCGTTTATGCGCGACAGGGTGCGTGGAATGAAAACTCAGGTACAGACCAGTGTGAGTGGGCTTGCGGTACACGCTCGTTGCGAGCCCATTGCTTGTTCTTTGCACAAGCACGTCCAAGAAGGGAATGGCGCCTTTATGTTCTTCTTCTGTGGTGAATTGAATTGTCGGCTGAAAGGAGTTCAGGGGCTCAACGAAACGGCTTGCATCCTGTAGGCGAGTCACACAGAAACCGTCATCGACGTACCTAAGAAACTGTTTAGGGGCTGGATGAAATGAACCAAGTCCCTTTTCTGCAATGCGTTCTAGAGCAATATTTGCGCACACGACGGAGACGGAAGCACCCATGGCTGTACCAAACAGTTGTTTGTAGTGCTACTTCCTGAAGACTACATACGTGTTGCGCAAGCAGAATTCGAGCAGACGACAAAGGTCAGCAACCTCAAAAGGCGTACGTGAAGGGAGCGGGGCGTCGTTTTCTAAAAGGCGTTTGCAGGATGAAACTGCGAAGTCTACCGGGGCTGACGCAGACATTGACTTCACGACGAAAGAGAGTAGGACATCCTCGTCGTCTATAGTGACATCCTTAAGCTTGTTGACGAAGTGGGAGGAGTCCCTTACATACGTCGTTGTTCTTCCAACCAGAGGGCGAAGCACTTGGTGCAAGTATCCGGAGAGAGCGGGCCAAGTCAGTCCCGTCGTCGTTTACGTCAGTTCCGGTAGACTTCGCAGTTTCATCCTGCAAACGCCTTTTAGAAAACGACGTCTCGCTCCCTTCACGTACGCCTTTAGAGGTTGCTGACCTATGTCGTCTTCTCGAAATCTGCTTGCACAACACGTATGTAGTCTTCAGGAAGCAGCACTACAAACAACTGTTTGGTACAGCCATCGGTGCTTCCATCTCCGTCGTGTGCGCAGACATTGCTCTAGAACGCATTGCAGTAGAGGGACTCGGTTCATTTCATCCAGCCCCTAAACTGTTTCTCCGATACGGCGATGAATGCTTCGGTGTGACTCACCTACAGGATGCCAGCCGTTTCCTTGAGCCCCTGAACTCCTTTAGCCGACAATTCAATTCACCAAAGAAGAAGAACATAATGGCGCCATTCTCTTCTTGGACGTGCTTGTGCAAAAAACAAGCAATGGGCTCGCAACGAGCGTGTACCGCAAGCCCACTCACACTGGTCTGTACCTGAGTTTTCGCACCCTGTCGCGCATAAACGCTCCGTTGCATTCGCACTTTTCGGCCGCGCTTTCGGCCTTAGTTCAAGCCCGAGGACACTCAGATCCGAACTCAAAATTGTGAGTAAGGATCTTACCAACAACGGGTACCCGGAAAATATGATAATGACTGCAGAAGGCCGCTGTTCACGTCGAAACGTGTCAAACAACGGCCACCGAAAAAAGCAAGCGGGCAAGCATCCCCATACGCTCCAGGAGTCAGCAAGGCCTCAGCCAGGGTCTTCAAGGACTATAATGTCCATATCGCCCACGTGCCACCAAGTAAGCTGAAACAAAAACTTGTAAGAGTTAAAGATCGGGTTGAAAGAAACGGATTCCCCAGAGTGTTGTACAAGATTCCCTGCAAGGACTCCAAAACTGCAGACATCGGCGAATCAGGCAATTTTATTAGGCACTTAAAACAATATCAAAATGACGTCTCCAAAGGCCGCACGAAAGAAAATGCCTTGGCTGAACACTATCAAGCTGCATCACATGCCATCGATTGGAACAACGCCTCAGTCATCGCGACGGAGAAGTATTTACCGTCCCGCTTACTTCTAGAATCACTTCGCATTCAAACGACATAATATGTTTTAAACCGAACGAGGGGTAATCTTCTTGAGATTTACGCATGCTCATTACGCCACCTGCACCGTACATAAGTCACCACCTTCGCGCATCCGCCGCCATGGTGAACAAGGGAAGGAAGGAAGGAAGGAAGGAAGGAAGGAAGGAAGGAAGGAAGGAAGGAAGGAAGGAAGGAAGGAAGGAAGGAAGGAAGGAAGGCCTCAGACGTTACTGGCACATACGCACTACGGGGGAGTGGCCAAGACACAAGCGGTAATTGCTGGATACAGGAAAGTTTTGACGGGAAAAGGAGTGGTAATAGGATGTAGTCTGATAGATTGGAAGAGGGAAGGACAGGGGTCCTGTTAACTTGGAGATCGAAGACGGGACAATGGCTTAATGTGCATAATAGTTTACAATGCCTGTAATGTTCCAATGTCGTACTGACTGAGAGCGGGAAGAAGAAATTAGAATGGGAGGCGCTGCGTTTCTTGAAGAAAATTTTGCACAGCAGAGCGCACACTCCTGTCGCTTCGTCCAAGCAAAGAAGCGCCATTTGAAAGAACAACCGCGGAAGACACAGGCAAGCCCAGTTGATGAAATGGAATTTGCAAAAGACGCTTCCTCAAATGAGAAAAGCGGCGGCAGAACAGCAGGAAGTGATCTTTTGTCTCAGGTTCGGCACAAAAAGGGCACAGTGGGGAAGCCGCCAGGCCAGATCTGTGAAGGTAGAAATTTAGAAGTGGAACCCGGCAACGCAAGCGCGTGAAAGAGACCTCTAGTCTGCGTGAGCGCCAGTCTTTGCTACTCGAAGGATGCAGAAGATGCTGATATTCGGGTGATGAAGTAAGAGTCGAGGCAGCAAATTCCTGAAATATTGTGTAGCTGCGAAACCTCAACAACAAGGGACCGAGGGACCCGTACGGGCCCCGAAACGTCTTTGTTTTTTCTTTATTCTTTTCTACGGGAACATAAAGAAAAAGAGGAGTGCTCTTCTTTTTCTGTTATGTTTTCTCCTCGCCGGACGGGATTCCGTCAAACACTCGACTACTTTAAGTTATTGCATCATATTTTTTCTACCTGTTAACTCACTTCTAATGCACCCTCGATTGTAGTGCGCAACCTGTTTACAGGGTCAAAAGCAAAGTGCATCAACTTTGACTGTAACGCGTACGCTATTTTCTTCGTGCGATATAGAAATACGCAAGTAAGGCAAGTAAAACATTTTGCTTTGAAGATTTTTATTTGTTTTTTTTCAATAGATTCAGTGCTGTAACCAGTTTTCAACATGGTGTCTAAATGAGCTCCTTTCGAGAGAGAGAGCTGTGGTTTTATTCCTTTTGGCGGAACATGAGGCAATCAGAAATACTGACAGAAGCTTACAGGATGTCCACGGACGCCTGGAAATTGATAAAAACGCTGATTTTTAGGCTGAAGCATCTGTTATCTGCTGAACAAGGAAAAGAAAATCTGTTTGATTTCGTGCGTGCCGGCCGATGGTCCACAGCTCTGGCGCACGTGCAAATGTGCAACGTGAGGACACGCTTATTCCTACGGATAGGCTAATCCCTACCAAACTGCCTGCTGGAAAACCTAAGTGCGGCTAATCAGGGGTTTGTAGCCGCTGAGTTTCTCGTAGCCTAACTGTGGACCGTTAAGAATAAAGAAGGAACATCTGTGTCCAATTGGTTGCTCGTTATGGCGCTGATTGAGACGATTTTCTTTTAAATGTTATCACAGGCAGCAAAACATGAGTTCATCATTTCTAGCCTGAGAGAAAACAGCAATCCACGGAGGAACGTCGTACGACATCTCCTCGAAACAAGAAGTTTCAAACAGCACCTTCCAGCGGTGAAGTCATGCCTACGGTCCGCTGGGACTCTGAAGGGATTTTCTCGATGGTTGTGCTCCCTTATGGTGAGACGATAAACTTCGAAGTATATACGTTAAGACACTTCAGAAATTGATGAAACGATTCATTCGTGCTCGTCGCCACAAAATGTAAACGAACTACTCCTCCTGCATGACTGCGCAGTTGGGAGATCGCAAATTTTCTGTAGACTCTTCATAATCCTTGACAGGGGGTGGTGGTGGTGAAAAACGTGTGTTTAGGAGGAGTGACTGAAGGAGCAGTGCTCGTGGGCGCATTTTCTGACTTCCATCTCTTTGGCCTACTGAGGGTTGGACTCGAAGGGAAGCATACGCCAACGATGAGGAAGTTAGTCATAAACTAGGACGCTGGCTGCAAAAGACAGGGAGCGGTACCCTGAAGGCATACATGCTCTCTTAATTGGGGGGCATAGGGCCACAGGCTTCAATGCAGAATAAGTTAAAAAATTGTGTGTTGTAGCCAAAGAACCGCCACAAAAATTGGGAATTCAAACTGAGAATAAAATGATTGCGTTTTCAGAAAAAAAAAGATGTGTTGCACTACCTATTCAGCGACGTTCTACACTTATCGATAATGATGAAAAGGGACTTAAGACGCTTTCAGACAGGGGTCACGCATATCATTCGTCCTATGCGAATAAATTTTAGCCTTCACCGCTTGCCGGCACAATGAATTCCGTTTGAAAGAGGAAAAAAGTGAGATATGTGTTTGTCACGTTTTCGCCCGTTACCTTCACCACTCACTACTTCCATCTGGCTGCATGATATATCGCTGGATATTTTCGTTACTAACAGTCCCTCAGAACTTTACGGCATGCTGTTGTTGTTGCAGTGTTTTCCTTTTTTAGTTGGGGTTTCCCTTTTGTGATAAGCTAGCAACGAAAACTGCAAGTAGTCTTGTAGCAACGTTGGCAAGCATCCTGAGGCCTTCCCCTCACTTGTTGACTTTGTGATTATACCTTGTGAAGTTACCTTGTCTTTGCAATTATACCCTGTGTTTGTGATTATACCTTGATTATACCTTGCGCAGAAAATATGAACAGAATGCAGTATTATATGGTTTTATTTAATCTAAACTTCTAAAGAACTTAATTCGTGCGTCCATATTAATAGCTAGGATAAAAATGTTCTGATTTTCTCTATAGATGACGTTTTCAGGAATAAAATTGGCAGTGGCTTAGCTCGGCTATGCCAGTATATACGTAGCGAGAGGCACGTTTCCCTGGCTGAGCTTGTTGTGGTCACTGCATGTTTAGCAATGAGAGACGTTGAGTATACACATCTTTTATTCATTTTGTTTGACAGAGACGAAGACTGCCCGATGATCTGTGAAGTAGCATGCAGCGGTCTCAATTTTTTCGATACAGTATTTCGATTGGGTAGAGCCTCTTTAGTATGCAAGCTCTTTAGTAGTTCTCCATCGTGTAGTCTGGACGTGACGGGTCCGAAGCTAAAGTCGAACTTTTCTTTCATACACTGACTAGGAGAGTCCTGTTTCCTGTTGAAATCACGCAAAGTCACACACAACTGTGAAACTGTGCCGTAGGCTGGTATACACGTGGAAACCACATCAACTGTCTGCTTGACAGATGTTCCCGGTGCCGCGTAGACTCCTTGGATAATGCCGCTTTACAGAAGCCGAACACAGTCAGCTTCACCATTATTCACCGTGATCGAAGGGAGCTGTCTGACAGCGGTGATACCTTGTTTCACGTACACGCAGACTCCAGTGTTCTCATTTGGTTCAAGCCAACTGCCAGGCAACAACCTCAGGAGTTAATCTTCTCTTGTCTATACCCCCGTTTAGCAGCGGCTTGACTCTCCTTCTCTGCATGCATGTCAAACGTTGTGATACAGACGCCCACTACATCTCCGCCTTTTATACGCAATGCTGCACATGCGACGCGGGGTTCGGGTGATAGAGCGGCGTGCGGCGAGGCGGCGACGAAGAACGCGGCGCAGCTGTGGGGTCTCTCTGGTTAACATGGTATCGGCGTATGTGCACAGCTGCTCATCCGCGGGACGTCACGCTTATCTTTGACGGTGGAGTGGGCGCGCGGCCGCGGCGAAGCGCACGCCGCACATTGCTCCTTTTCGTTTGCCATGGTAAGGGTGCATGCGCACAACTTTCCTCTCCCTTGTACCGCGAAGTGCTCGACTGGTAGCCCAGTGTAGCTCCCGCTACAAAAGTAACAGCAGTTATCGGACATGCTTCCTGTGAAAGCGATGTTCTAATATAAGTGCTGTAAAAATGTTTCTTTACTGCTAAATAAATGGCGTCCAAAAGCGCATTGCAAGAAAAAAAGAAAGAAAAACTCGAATACGTAGCGCTACTAAGCATTTGGGTCATCTCTAGGCATTTCTGTCCTATCAGAAGTGCTATAATTACTAACATAGCTCCGAAGCTGGAAAACCTCCGGGAATTCTTTCTTTCCAGATTTTATTCCTAACGATCTTTCCAGACATTGACATCCCGATTAAGATTTGTTGGGCGAACTGACATGTGAAGCCTTTTTCACGTGCTGAGCGTAAGTGAAACTCAAAGTTACAAGGCAGAGTGTGTAGATTCACATAATATGTGCTTTGTGCAAAAAAGCGTCCTCAGAATAGATTTCTTTACGGAATCCACTGTGTACTGCAGGAAAAAGGAGGAACTCACAACAAGCCCTACAACTGTTCCACATCACTTTCAAACAAAAAAGTGGAAGTCACCACAAAAGCTATTCTTGTTAGTTTATTTGCAAAAAACGAAAAACAAATCCCTTCGCTGTGACAGCTCATTGGCCAGGGCATGCGGCTCCTCAGCGTGAGGACCCGGGTTCTCTAACAAATTTGTTTACATAGTCTATGAACTGTCTATAGATTTTGTTTATAAAGTATGTAGACTTCCTAGAGTCCGATCATATTCACTACTCTACAGACAATAGAAATCCTATAGACAGTCTTATGGCCATACAATTCTAATTGACTTTTGTACATAAAGAGTCTATAGAAGAAGTATACAGGAACGAAGCCAGCCATAAAAATGCAGATAGTCTATAACAAGGCAATGAGAAATCTATACACCATTTTTATAAGGAATCGATCCCGCCCTCCATGGAGGGGAATCAAGGCCAGGCGCTCGAAACGATCGAGGAAGGTCAGACACTGCGCAAAAGGACGAGGACAGGAAGTAAAGAAATGTACCACACCACGCACGGCCCGTGCTGTCGTATTTGTTTTGTAGCGACAGCTTCAATACGCCAGTCGCTTCGCCTGTTCGTTCAATCGCACTTTCCGCTGTGGTCGCACTTGACCGTGAAGTGTTGCCTAGCAACCGCCAGACGCCGCCGCTGAGCGCCGCGCTGCTCACCTCACCAGCTGTGCGCTTGCGCATGACGTCATAGCAGAGCCACTCGCCTCGCGCGCGGTGAACCGAGTAGGAGCAGCTGTCCGCATGCGCGGTAGAATGATAGGAGGTGTATATACAGGGTGTCCAGGTTAACTTTAGCCAAGGCTTAAAAAAGATATTTGAGGTAGGCCAGGGAAACCGCTTACATACACATACCAACCGGCTTACGCATCATAGGCAATTTTTTCTTTTGCAATTAATTAATTAGCAATGAAGATAATCTTTCTAAATGAATAAATATCGACTTCAGACAGCAAATGTTAATAGCAAAGTTGGAGGGCACCTTCAAAAACCCGCATTCCATTTATTTGAGATAACTGAAAGCTTCACGTGTGTCTTTTTTCCGTGCTCCAAAGAAAGCCCGCGAAATACAAAAAGATCACGTGACCAGCGCATCCGCGCGCCATGATTGTGCTGCTCTGAATACTGGCTTGAGCGAACGAAATCAGGTGCTCGCATGGCGCGACGACCACGTTGCTTCGGCAGGCCGATAGGCCGATATGTCGACGGTGGTTACGACGCCCGGGCTATCCAGTCTGCAAGCGTGGCGGTGCAACAACCGTCGACATATCGGCCTGCCGTAGCAACGGGTCGTCGCGCCATGCGAGCAGCTGATTTCGTTCACGCAAGCCAGGATTGAGAGCAGCACGTAACCAACTAATCTATTCTGACTCATGGTTCCTTCTGCACTAGCCGTACAAGTACTGTTGTGCCTCACTTAGCTCATGCCACTGTATTTCAAGATTGATATTTGTTTTTGCCACTAAAGGCAGGAATGGCCTTCCACCTCACAAAGTTTACTGACCTCTTGTCCTTTGAGCTGGTCACTGCAGAAATGCACACAGTAGATGATGATGTTCGTCCACTGATTAAACGAATTCCCCCAAGGCAGGGAATATTTGTAATGAGGGAGTAATTACCCATTAACATCCACCCAAGCGCAGCCATAAGGCCGCAAAAAAGAGCTATAAAGCTTTCCTTTGTAGCCGTATGGTTGTGCTTGGATGCTAATGGTTGATTACTTCTTATCATTAAATTACAAACTCATCAAATTCCTCCTTGACATATGATGCCAAAGCTCACCACTCAAGTATTGTCATTTAGTACTGTTTAGGTATAATAAATGTTAAAATAAAAAGTTCTAATTAAGTGCCTAGTTGCTTGCTCAGCTCGCCAAACCAATACAATGCTCTCTTATGCGTAAGAACTTTCCTCATAATCTACTTCAAGTAATATTGCGGCAGATTTACATAATAGTTTTGTCGGACGGTCTGCAGTTGCATTTAAGCTAACTTGCACACCGCGCACAAGATAGGTCTAGCCAGCTGAAGTCATGCATTAGAAAGCTAAGCATGCATTACTGTGCATATCTGTGTCAGTCGTCTCTTCAGCTAAGCCACAAACCGCCTCCATAACGTGGCCCATCAAAACATGGCTCAGTGAGAATGCTAAGAATGCATGTTTATTGTGTGACTTTTATATACTCAGGATAGTGTTAAAGGAGCCGTTGGTTCATCTTAAACACAAAATCCGCCGACTTAAAGTTGCAGCAAAGGGACACCAGTAAAGAAAAAGCATCACTGCTTTTCCTGTTTTTTTTTTGGAATTCTTCGTCCTAACTTTGAATTGGCCTTTTCAAGATTTCTGATGCCTATCGATGCCTCGGTTAATTTCTTTCTTTGAAAATTAGGCTGGAAATGAAGTAGCTATATTTTGCTGAAGATGTTGATAGTCAGCCAGTAATAGCACATTCTAAAATTCAAGAAGTGTTGAGTGGTATACACATCAGTTAACAATTGGCAGTGCTCACTTTTACTGTCTAGATTGGGAAATGGTCACCTTCACATTCTGTCTGTCCACATTTTACTAATGAATGAAAATAACTCTTAACGCTTAAAGTTGTATCAGAGAACATACGCATATGTGCCTGTCATTACTTAAATGGCTTAATTTTTATTTCATTTTATTGTGCGACATCATAGCTCTTATACTGAAAATCCAATTTTATTTGTTTATTTATTTTATTTATTCATTTATTTAGGACATACTGCAGGCCCAGTGAAGGGCCCTGGCAGGAGGGGCACAATAAACACAATACAAAAAAGCACAAAACAAAAATCAATGAACGGCCTGTTCAATGGCATCAACGTCAACTGTTGATGATGGTGGTAACTGATTCCACTCGGTAATGGTGCGGGGAAAAAAAGAGAATTTGAATATGTTAGTTCTGGCAAAGTAAGGTTTTAACGATTCAGTGTGCCTGTTTCTTGTTGACCTGGACGTTATCGGTTGGAGATACAAATCGGGGGCCATTGACAGTTTGTTAGTTTTCAATAGAAAGAGAAATCTTAACCTTAGTATTCTACGCCGAGTTTCAAGGGACTGTATATTATGTTGAAGCAACAGAGCAGATGGTGAGTCAGTGGTGCGATATTTAGAAAATATAAACCGAACTGCTTTGCGCTGAATTATTTCAAGGGCATTTATGTTAGTCTTTGTGTGAGGATCCCAAACAGTGCATGCATACTCAAGTTTTGGTCTAATCATGGTGTAATATGCCAATTGCTTAACGTTAGGGGGAGCTAGTTTTAACTTGTGCCTAATAAAACAGAGATTGCGAAATGAAGAAGAGCATACGGTTTCAATATGTTTATTCCAACTAAGATTATTCGTTAGTGTTACTCCTAGGTACTTGTATTCTTTGACTTCTGAAAGGTGCCGAGTGGGAAGATTATATGAAAAGAAATGACTGTTTCTTTTATTAGTAATCCGCATAAATACTGTCTTGTCAGCGTTTAGTTCCATCCCCCATTTAACGCACCATTCACTAACATTGTGTAGGTTATGATTAAGTAAAATCTGGTCGTCTTGAACTTTAACTTCATTAAACAAAACACAATCGTCGGCAAACAACCTAATTTGAACAGGATGAGAGATGATGTCTGTAATGTCAATAATATAGATAAGAAACAGTAATGGCCCAAGGACGCTGCCTTGCGGGACACCAGAAGTGACTGGAAGTTTGTTAGAACAATGACCATCGATACTAACATATTGAAATCGGTTAGATAAATAAGCCGCAACCCAATTAACAATAAAAGAAGGAAGACCTATAGTTTCTAGTTGATGGATAAGCTTATTGTGCGGAACTAAATCAAAAGCTTTCTTAAAATCTAGAAATATGACATCTATTTGGCCGGAATGGTCCAGAACATGAGCGAAATTGTGAATTACGGATGTAAGTTGGGTGACCGTAGAAAAGCCTTTGCGGAAACCATGCTGGAAAGCCGATAATTTGTTGTTGTCATCGAGAAATGTTTTAATGTAATTGGCTACGATATGTTCAAGAAGCTTGCAGCATGAAGAGGTCAACGATATGGGACGGTAATTATTAAAGAATGCGGTATCACCTGTTTTGTGTATGGGAACGACACGGGCCACCCTCCAATCGGGTGGTAGACTTGAAGACAAAAGAGAAGCACGAAAAATGATAGCAAGAAAGTGCGAAACCATCTCAGCATAACGATGTAAAAATGAATTTGGTATTTCGTCAGGCCCAGGAGTTGCTTT
This sequence comes from Amblyomma americanum, assembly GCA_030143305.2. Taxonomy (NCBI): domain Eukaryota; kingdom Metazoa; phylum Arthropoda; class Arachnida; order Ixodida; family Ixodidae; genus Amblyomma; species Amblyomma americanum. The sequence goes on along the minus strand of JARKHS020005735.1, from coordinate 49,392 downwards.
TGTTTTAAGATTCAAAAGCATTGCAAAAATACCAGGTTGAGATACGAGATCGTGCACAGGCTGGGAACAAGAATCACGAGTTGTGAAATTATTTGCAGATTGGGAAAACACACTGTGAAAATATGAATTGAACTTGTCAGCAATATCTTTTTTGTTGGTGAGCAACGTGCCCTCATGCATCATCGCAGGCAGGGATTTTTTTTCTTTGCTTAAAAAATTCCAAAATTTCTGAGGAGCGTTACGAATGAAATTCGGCAAAATGTTTTGAAAGTAATGTCGCTTAGCAGCCGCAACAGCTTTGTTCAAAGAAGCCTGTTTCATTTGAATGATGTTGTGAGGGACACGGGCTCTTCTTAGGCGTTTAAGTTTTCTTTTGAGATGCAAGATTTCTCGCGTAATCCAGGGATTAGATTTGCCACTTTTTTTAGCTCTTGATGGAATAAATTGGTTGATACAATATGTGCATATGTCTTTAAACTTGATCCAGAGATCAGATGTGTCAGTTCCGACAAAGGTGCTGAGACACAGATCTAAACAATCTAATACACTCTCATCCCTGGCACGTGAGAAATCTTTTACAAGTACGGTTTTGGACGGTACGGCACATTTATCAGCGACGAAATCGCAAGTGAAATACACCAACTCATGATCAGATAGTCCTTGATGGATCGAAACTGAAAACATTTCAAAAGAGCGGTTCACAAAAATCAGGTCAAGAATGGAAGCAGATGAGCCATGAATACGTGTAGGTTGTCCGACTACCTGTTTCAAATTGTGACACAGCATAATATCAAATAAGTGCTCAGCATTTGCGCAATGTCGTGAATTAGATGAGGCCAACTCCCAATTAGTGTTAGGTAAGTTAAAATCACCGACAAGAACTACGTTTTTATGTTTGAATGATGACATGTGTTCCGACAAATCGCGTAGAAACTGAGGAGGGGAATCTGGAGCTCGGTAAACAGCAAATAGAAAAATGGAACGGCCCCTAAAAGATAGCTTTAGGGAAATGCTTTCATGGTCATCAATTTGCCGAGTTAAAGTCGCATGAATATTGTTTTTAACTAAAACCGCCTCTCCACCACCTCTTGATAATCTGTCACGCCGATAGATTTGATAAGTTGGAGGAAAAACGTCTTTGTTATCTATTTCATCGCGAAGCCATGTATCCGTAATGATGACGATATGTGGATTGTGCCCAAGAAGGAGTGCCTCAAGCTGTTCGCTTTTGTTGATTATACTCCGCGCATTAATGTTAATAAGTCTTAATTCCTTCCGGATCCGCGCACTACGTCATTCACTTTTTCGTGTGTTCCTCGATGGCAGTTTCACTCTTGCGCTAGTGGTATCATCCCACGAAAACATCTGGCCAGCAACGAGCAATTTATCATTGATTAAGGTCACCTTCATTTTCTTGTCTCTCTCAGTTTTAGTACTATCCCATAATAGTTTTCGTTTCCTGAGGGTTTCCTTTGAGTAGTCATTCTGAATAGATACTTTTTTTCCTTTTAGCTTGTGAGCGTTTTTAAGGACTTTTTGCTTTTCATTGTAATCCTGAAAAAATATGATCACAGGCCTGTTGACCGTGTTCTTTCCTAAACGATGAATTCTACTGACAGAAGTGCAATGGACATCAAGTGTTTCCGAGAAAATTTCAGTCAGAACCTTCTGTTTTAGATCAGATTCTGTCTCATCTGGTTCCTCGTTTACACCAAAAACGACTAAATTGGAACGTCTACTGTAATCTTCCATATAGACCAGTTTCGACTGCAAGGCGTGAATTGTGCGTTCCATATTATCAATACGTTCTGTTTGTTTTTCAAAATCCGCAAAGTGAGAGTTTAAGTCAGATATTGTTTTTTCCAAATCTACTTGTTGTGTTCTGAGTGCTACAATCTCTGCTGTTAACTTGGAATGAGCTGTAAGCAACTGCTTTAATAGTTCTGTACTGTCCTCATTTGAATTTTCAGGCCCAGGGTTACATTCAATGTCACCACATAAAAGCAGCGCGCAAACACAAAACACGTCTTGGGCAATGATGACACATCGTTGTGGGCACGGCAGGACCAAAAGACCGCGGCAATCACTTCTAATTGTAGTAGAATAACAACCAACCTGTGCAAAGCAGAACAACGAAGCGTAAGGCAACATGCCTATGTGCGGTCCGCTGTGCCCACTGAAGTTGAAGCCTGGCTGTCGGTCTTTTAAACGAAGGTCCTTGCAGGTCACATGGAACGGGGGCGGTGCTTGAAGAAGGTAATCACTCCGCCAGGAAATGAAATCTCCCGCATCTGTTGTCAAATAATCTTGAAGGCACGTGTCGACCGTAGCGGTATCCTGATGAAGAAGCAGTTTGGACGGACCGAGCAGAAAAACCTGTGCAAAGCAGAACAACGAAGCGTAAGGCAACATGCCTATTACAAATTCTGCTTGAGATGGTGGTGTTTGCTCGAGATAATCAGAATATATGATCATCGTATCCTGTTTACCTGACTATACACAGTATTCTTTGCCAGACTTAGCCAGGAGCCGTTGCCATGTGAACCCTCCAAATTAGTTCTTACATTTCCTCTACCTGTAATCCAGTTCACTGGCTCCCACTCTCATTATGTTTATAGTAATGCGAAAGACATGTGTAGACTTTTATGCAATACAAAGGCACTCATTTTGTCTTGCATTCACAGCGACATTTGAAAATGCCCTGGAGTTGCAAAGAGTATACGCCAGCTTGTTTTCCACATGGCAACAATGACATGGCCGTCAGCAGAACTTCCCATACTTGTTTTCAACGCTGTAGTCTTGCTTGTGCAACGACAATATGAGCTCATGATGGAATGCTAAAGGAGTACCTGTTGGCCCGCTGTCACTGTGCAGAACAAATCCTTGCACTATACCCAAGTGATGCACGTCTAAGCCCCTTTGCAGCCACACAGTGCTATTTCTATTTTGGCTTTAATAATGGACTGAAAAACACGACAAAAAAATAAGTGACTATCGTTAAATCGTCACTGATCTGCGACATGCAGAACTGCTTTAATTACAACTGATTTTACCTGTTCGAAATAGCTAGAACCGTCATCATTCCACATGTGCATTTGCATCTCTGTTTGACAGCAGTTTGCTGAAATGGGAATTTTAATGGTTTATGGTTTATCGGGGATTTAACGTCCCAAAGCGACTCAGGCTATGAGGGACGCCGTAATGAAGGGCTCAGGAAATTTCGACCACCTGGGGTTCTTTTACGTGCACTGACATCGCACAGCACACGGGCCTCTAGAATTTCGCTCAGCCACCGCGGCGGCTTTGTGTGAATTTTAACACACACACACACACACACACACACACACACACACACACACACACACACACACACACACACACACACACACACACACACACACACACACACACACACACACACACACACACACACACACACACACACACACACACACACACACACACACACACACACACACACACACACACACACACACACACACACACACACACACACACACACACACACACACACACACACACACACACACACACACACACACACACACACACACACACACACACACACACACACACACAGCACGCACACACACACACACACACACACACACACACACACACACACACACACACACACACACACACACACACACACACACACACACACACACACACACACACACACACACACACACACACACGCACACGCACACGCACACGCACACACACACATACACACGCGCACGCACGCACGCACGCACGCACGCACGCACACACGCACGCGCGCACGCACACACACACACACACACACACACACACACACACACGCACACACGCACGCACGCACACACACACACACACACACACACACACACACACACACACACACACACACACACACACACACACACACACACACACACACACACACACACGCGCGCGCGCACGGTTTTTTAGACATTAAAAAGATAACTACTGTGCAAATGCTTAGGAAAAGCTTCAAGTGCAAACATTTTTTCTCTGTCAGCAATGAAAAAAACAACGCACTGCGCAATTTTAAATAACTGACTAACATTTTAAGTATGTAATCTTAACTATGTGAAAAATGTGATTACATCCCGATTTTAATTACGGACGGTTGTTAGCACCCTGCACTGTGGCTTGACCCGATCGAGAATTCGCAATAAGAATCGCGTCGTTGTTCTGAAATCGTGAGGGGAGCGTAACTTTAAGAAGGGGCAGGCTTCTGTTATTTTGGCAGATCGTCGACCATTGTGAAAACATAGCGATCCGATTACGCGATCGCGATGTGACGCGTTTTTCGGTCTCTTCGATAGAAATGGTCCACATGTCGTTTCCCACCGCATCGATTCAGATGATCAGCCTCTCCTGTGATGTTGCAAAGTTTTGTCACGAATCAGTTCGTGGCCGTTGGAGTCGGCCGCACCGAGATCCATGCTTATCACAGCCGACCACTATTGTACCTTCGACGGAAATCCCGCAGCAAAAATAAAGTTGACGGAACGAATGTCTCGAGTACGCCGCAATTATTACGGGCATTTTCTACTGCAAGGTATCTGCATGTTTTGCTACAAGCATGCATGCCTGTACCGCCGCCCGCGATAAGACGACCGGCTCTGCCGGGTGCGCCAATCGGCATGCTGGTACCATCCGCCTCGCTCGCATGCGCCAAAGTGACCGTACAGCACCTTTCCGCCCCACGTCCGCCCGGAGGTTGAAAACGGGCGGCCCGCTCGCGAAGCGGGCCTTGCGGAAGCCGCTCAAAAATGATCGTACGACGGTCCTAACGACGACGCGGCTAGACGGGACCGCTTAGCTTCCGGTAGCGAATCCACTACGGTCGAGGACAATGCGTCGAGTTCGGCATCTCTGAAGGAATCTCTCTCTACCTACCAGGTTTACCCAGAGCTAAACCACAGCCAATTTTTTTAACTTCGGTCATCGCCTTTTTGCGCAGTATTTAACCTTGCTCGAAAATGATCCAGCTTTCCCGCCGGAACGTTCTGCTAAAGCTCTAAATTAATCCGGAGCCTTTGATTACGGCGTTGCTCATTGCCCATGTGTCGTTTCGGGACATTTAACCGCACATTTCCTAATTTACAATTTCTATTCGTCAAACGATTTCATAGACTGGATTAGTGTGAAATTTTAGCTTTTTCTCACAAACCTGACCTCTCGCACTGACGGCTTATGCACGGAAGCTGCATGGTTAGCAGGGGAGCGTACATTATCGTTATTTCTTTCCCAAAGCATGGCCACTCTTACGATGAGCTTCGGTTGAATCAGAAATTGAGAAAAGAATTGGAGATGCCACAGTCTTGGGCGAGAGCATAACATATATACAAAAAAAATCATAGTGCAAGTACACATAGGGTTACAAAAAATTTAGAAAGAATTCCTGTCAGTGCGTGCCAGTTTCTAGTTGAACAATGAGGTCACATTCTTGTACCTTCTAAAATAAAATGCTGCACTGAGAGTTTTATTTTTTTTTCTCTGCCGTTCGCATTACCATGCATGCTGCGAGAAATGTCATTATAGGGCGTCTTCAGCCTTTAATATAAATGCAAGCTAGCCCCGGTATTGCGTACTCGCCTTTTTGTGCTCACCGCTGTTAAGCTAGCATGACATTTCTACCAGCGCCAATATTTTCACGCAGACGCAGTTTGATGACAGAAACTGGCAGATTTTTATAGATGGCTGACAATTACCTGGCGGATAACTCTAAAAGCTTATTTGGTGATCTTGTGCGCGCAAATAAAAAAGATTAATGTGGATTAGCCCCGGAAATTCAGGATATACAAAGCGAAAGCAAGATTGAGGGCTCTACTGACCCACAGAGCTGGTTGTGCGCCTTTCCTTTCCTGTGCGATGTCAGTGCACTATTCCGGAGCCCTCCACTACTGCACCTCTACCTTCGTTCTTTGAGTCTCTCCTTTATCTCTTCTCTTACTGCGCGGTTCAGGTGTCCGCCGAGATGAGACAGACACTGCGCAATTTCCTTTCCTCCAAAAAAACACATCAAATTTTTTTCAGGACCGGGATAGGATCGGTTCAGCGTCACTGTGCTAATTCGAGGTATATCTGGCCGAACCTTGCTTTACAGATTGATAGAGTTCCATGCAGGGGCCAGATTACGTAACTGTAAATTAGGAAAATTGTCAAAAACTTGTCACAAAGGTGTCAATAAGCCTCGCTCCTATTGGTCGGTCGTGGCCGGCGGCCATATTGCTTTTTTGCGTCATGGGTGGCTGCAGATGACGTCATGGATGTGGCAGACGTGATGACATTGTACGGCTAATTATGCCGCCGCTATCTGATAGTTTTTTGTCACAGTTTTGAGGCAAACAATTTAACCGTTGCCTTTGTGACAGAAAATGGCGGCGGTGTACGCAGCGATACGACTGAGGCGGCTGCGCTGGCGCGAGCAACGGCGAAGGAGGGCGCACGAAGACGCGTTTGACTTGCCGGACGAGCTGTTTCGACGCGTTTTTCGACTGGAGAAGCAGACTGCGGAATGGCTACGCGCCGAACTCGCCGATGAACTGGGAGGTTTGCGTGCGAGCGCGCTGTCGGTGCGGCGGCAATTGCTGTGTGCACTGTGGTTCTTTGCCACGGGCGGCTTTCAAGCTGCCGTTGGTAATTAGGCGTACGTCTGCAACGCACAACCGGCGGTGAGCAAATGCGTACAGCGGGCGTTGGAGGCAGTTTGTAAAGTTAGTGCGCAGAAGGGGTGGGTGCCGTCGTCACCTTTGTGACACACAGCTACATATAAATAAGGCACGCTAATGCTGGCAAAACACTTTATTTTCCCAGCAAATGGCACTTCGTGGTCGTCTCCTGTTCCCGAAGGGGAAAGAAATGGCCAGGCTTAGCTTGGTTAAGCCAAGAATGCGTTGCATATCTCGATGGAGTTCCGTGCTGCTCCGTTGACTCGATAGGCTATTGACTCGATCGCCATTGAAACTGCCCGTGTAGCAGCGCTCGATCGCCTTTGAGTCGATAGACTATCGGTTCGAGGGCCCTCGAAATGCCTGTTGACTGGGGTATAAGACTGTCCCGGCGAAGGAGCGCAGCTCTTTTATACATATGCCGTGACGTCAATCATAGCGCAGGCCCCTAGCGGGAGGAGCGGGAGTCAGGTGGCGGCTGCGGCCGCACGCGACCGCGCCAGTTGGGGCCCAGCTTTTTCTCCGTGATGTCACGCGCCGGCGCAGCGCCCCTAGCGGGAGGAGCGGGAGTCAGGTGGTGGCTGCGACCGCGCGCGACCGCGCGAGTTGGGGCCCAGCTTTTCCTTCGTGACGTCACGCGCCGGCGCAGCGCCCCTAGCGGGAGGAGCGGGAGTCAGGTGGTGGCTGCGGCCGCGAGCGACTGCGCGAGTTGGGGCCCAGCTTTTCCTCCGGCTGTCGTGACGTCACGTCACGTGGTTTGATGGCTGCCCGGCCGCGCCCAAGGGTTGAACTGAGTGATTGCAATACGCAACGCATAAAACAAATAACCACTCGTCACATACTGCAACACCTCACCTTTTGGCATTTTTGTCATCGATCAAAACAGCCGAAAAACACAGACTTCAACAAGTTGTCTTCGTCGATTTCGTAGCAAGCGCTTCTTGCAAGTTCGCTCGGTAGGCACGTAGCCTTCACTGCATTCGTTGAAATTTTTCTGCGCACTTAGGTCAACCGCACAGTAGCTCGATTCCAGACGCCGCGCAAAAAACCAATAACACGGCGTGAAACAGCTGCTTTCGTGCAAAGCGGCCTTTTTATAGTCACTGAATCTACCTTTTTACTGCCGTCAGCACACCCACGCGGCACCGAAAGTTTCCCACCAGTCAAGTTAATAGCGGAACTTCGAACACTTTTTGTTTTGCTTAATATTTTCGAACTTTAAACACAATGTTATGGCAAAATAAAATATTAGTTATTTTCATCGTTACCCATTTCTAATTTCTTTTTACAAAATATTAAGCAGATGGTCCCTCGAGTGCTCTCGGGAGCCGCCCTGCTGTAATTGGCCGATTTCTCGTGGCGTCACGCGGTGGCGTCTCATCATGTCGTTATTTTGACGTCACTGTCAATAACTTGTGACAGAATTGGCCACAGTTGATTGAACTGGCCCCCTAGTTCCATTCAGTATGAACTTATATTTAAAGGCAAACTTCAGTAAAAGTGCCACCGTCGCGTGGGTGTAACGCTACAAGACCACTGCATTCATATTTCTGCCGTCACGACTTTCCATAGAGGTAGCAAAAGCGACCTCGTTGAAACCAAAACTCTTGACTTAACATGTCATTAATTTTATAAATATCGGAATTGTTAAGCACTTAATACGTTAATTTTCACAACTTTCAGAAGTTTATAATTTCTTTTCCAAATTGAGTTCATTAGAAGCGTGTAGAGACTTCTTACTTCTACTAAGGAACTTACGCTGGGCAACACACCCGTTAAAGTTAAGGTGGATAATCTGTCTTCGGTGTTGTTTTTGAGGAAAGGAAATTGCACAGTACCTGTCTCACTAATCGGTGAACACCCCAACAGCGCTGTGGGGGAAGGGAGGATGGCGGGAGTTATTGAAGAGATCTGAGATGTCTTTCCCAAAAATTGGAGGACGCTTAAGTTTCGTCTTGAAGACTTAGACGCGAGAGCGTGTCGCAGCGTTGCCGAGTGGTACACTGAACGCCATAGGCCGTTCGGCGCGACGCGTGGCCCATTGGACAATTTAAGGAAAGGATGCCTGTCTCACATATCTCGGCGGACACGCGAACCGTAAGAGAAGGAAAATGAAATGAACAATTGCTTTTAAGGAAAGAAAATGACGCCTGTCTCACATCTGCTTGTATGTGCCATATACCTGGGGTGAAGAAGATCTCTCGCTGGACACACGGATCGCGCCGTAAGGGAAGAAAAAACCAACCAACCAACCAACCAACCAACCAACCAACCAACCAACCAACCAACCAACCAACCAACCAACCAACCAACCAGACCAATCAATAAATAAATAAATAAATAAATAAATAAATAAATAAATAAATGCATCCATCAATCCTTAACGCTGTCGCGTTAAAATCCCTTCCCTTACGGCGCGGTTCAGGTGTCCACCAAGATTGGCCCATTTTTCGCTCGCGGCCAAAGACGCCGACGCCGATGACACCGGCTTTTCTGCCACACGAGCTCCTTAACGCTGTCGCGTTAAAAAAAGTAATGTGGAAATTAGTTAACCTAATTCAGGATGTACAAAGCGAAAGCGAGATTGAGGTCTCCACTGACCCGCGGAGCCGGTTGTGCGCCTTTTATTTTCTTGAAAATGAATGGCCTTTGCAAAGTTTTCAACGCCCATGAAATCTATTAACGCCGTCGGCTCACTAGTTTTGTTTTTGAGGAAAGGAAATGGCACAGTAACACTATCACATATCTCGGTTGACACCCGAACCGCGCCGTAAAGGAAGGGATAAAGGAGGGAGGGGAAAGAAGAAAGAGAAAACTGAAAGTTGGATTTTCGAGGAAAGGCGCGGCGCTGCGCAGCGGCGGAACACCAGTGGTTCAGTGCTACTAGTGACGCTTGCGCAGTAGTGACTAGAGAGCGAGACAGAGAGAAACGAAAGGTCAGGCGACGGAGTCGGTGGCGGCCACCTACTCCGTGCGTGACGTCACTCGGGCTCCGACATACGCTGGCTCACGCGAAGCGCGGTGTTTACTAGCGTAGTGAAGCTTTTCGCTTCAAAAGCAGCAAGCAACATGGATGCAGGGTGACAGTCGCGGCGCCATTTTGTCGTCGTTAGGTCTCGATATGTGTTCGACCTTTGTAATAATTGGCATTAGCCATGTTACATTGTCCAACGCCACTACTCAGCTTGTTGACAAAGTGTACTATCTCTACGGGCAATGATTGTTTTTTTTTGGGAAAAGATATGGCGCAGTATCTGCCTCATATATATTGGTTCAGGTGTCCGCCGATATATATTAAGCGATATTAAGCAGACGGTCCCTCTAATGCTCTCGGGAGCCGCCCTGCTGTAATTGGCTGATTTCTCGTTGCGTCACGTGGTGGCGTCTCATCGTGTCGTTATTTTGACCTCACTGTCAATAACTTATGACAGAATTGGCCACAGTTGCGTAACCTGGCCCCCTAGTTCCATGCAGTATGAACTTATATTTAAAGGCACACTTCAGTAAAAGTGCCACCGTCGCGTGGGTGTAACGCTACAAGACCACTGCATTCATATTCCTGCCGTCACGACTTTCCATAGAGGTAGCAAAGGTGACCTCGTTGAAACCAAATCTCTTGACTTAACATGTCATTAATTTTATAAATATCGGAATTGTTAAGCTGTCTCGCTACTCGGTGAACACCCCAACAGCGCTGTGGGGGAAGGGAGGATGGCGGGAGTTATTGAAGATATTTTAGATGTCTTTCCCAAAAATTGGAGGACGCTTAAGTTTCGTCTTTAAGAGTGAGACGCGATAGCGTGTCGCAGCGTTGCCGAGTGGTACACGGAACGCCATAGGCCGTTCGGCGCGATGTGTGGCCCATTGGACAATTTAAGGAAAGGATGCCTGTCTCACATATCTCGGCGGACACCCGAACCTAAGGGAAGGAAAATGAAATGAACAATTGATTTTAAGGAAAGAATATGACGCCGGTTTCACATATCTCGCTGGACACACGGAGCGGGACGAGTCCTACCTACCCCTGGGCGGCCAGCAGTCCTGGGTGAAGCCGAAGCAGCAACAGAAGAAGAGTCGCGGAGTCGAGGTGAGCTGGGGAGCCGGCCCTCCCAAGACGCTTTTTGCTCCGCACAAGAACAACACAAACACACAAACAGAAAATGAAAAAAGGCTTACTGCCGAAATTAATAACATCAGGAAGGAACAAGAGCAGACCCGAGAGGAAAACAGACAGCTTAAGAAACAAATAACCGAATTAATAGCGGAAATGCAAGAGATGCAAAAGGCAGGCTGCTCGCCTGTCAGGGCACCCTTACCCCGACAACAGAGTGTAGAAAGTTTACAAAGTAATGAAGGAGGAAACTGAGCAATAGACGATGTAAAGACATTCATGCGGCAGCAAATGCAGCAGACGCAGCAGCAGATACAGCAACTCAATCAAAAAATGGCCCTGCAAGATCAGAGCTTCCGCAACTATGTAAAGAGTCAAAACACATAGAATACAGTAAATGACGCTAGGGACCGCCTCTACAATGAGCGCAGGTTTGGATCAGAATCCCCGGGAACAAACAACAGTACCAATACGATAACATGGCAGGACAACAACAACTAGCGATATGGCAGTGGAATTGTCGGAGCTACAGGCGTAAGCAAGGGCTCTTACAGCAATTCATTAACCCTAGAGGAAACCCACCAGATCTAATACTTCTACAAAAGACAAATTGCACCCCAACCCTAAAAGGATACTCATGTCAGGAGAACGGAAGAACAGCAATTCTCATTAGCAACAAAATCACAACCATAGTTCATAAGGAGTTTGAAGACACACAGCTAGAACACATAATAACTGAAGTGATTCCCAAGAGAAAAAGAAAAGCTAAAAGCACATTTATAGTAAATTTGTACAGCCCACCTAAAAATAACGGAGTCTTCATTAAGCTTTCTGCGGAAGCAAAGAAGCTTGCAGGGCAGAATACCCTAATAATAGCAGGGGATTTTAATGCGAAAAGCCCACAATGGGGTAGCAGGATCGAAGATAAAAAGGGGCGCGGCATCTGCACAGCAGCGGAAAACATAGGCTGCGAGTTACTCACAGATGAAAGTCAGCCTACTAGACCGGGTAATAGCGTAAGCGTGGACACATATCCCGACCTAACCTTTGTCAGGGGCGCTAAGCAAGTCGAATAGGAGAACCTGCAAGAAAATCTCGGCAGCGACCACTACATCATTAGGGTCAGCACAGAGGCAGAAAGCATCAAAAGGAAGATCGGCAAGGCAAACCTAACTGACTGGGATGCCTTCCGCACCCACTGCAAACAACTTAAGGACGACATAATTTCGGCAGCAGATTAGAGCCAACAGCTTAGACAAATCAGGGATCTCTACACTAAAGAAGTGGATCGAACAGAACAAGCACCAGAAGTGGACAAGCGACTCCTCAGGCTCTGGGAGGCAAGACGAGGCCTGACCAAGCGGTGGAAGCGCCAAAAGCTAAACAGAAAGCTAAAGAAGAAGATTGCCGAAATCACCAGGCAAGCAGAGGAATATGCAACGCAGCTGGCAAGATAAGTGTGGCAGCAGTTTAGTACCTCGCTGAATGGCACCCTCAGCACGGCTAGAACGTGGCAGATCCTCAGAACACTCATGGATCCGAGCAAAAGCAAGGCGGAAAGCAGCAAATCTATCCAAAGGCGAATTCATCAGTACGAAGGTACAGAAGAACAGCTGCTCCAGGCAGTACGAGAGAAATGCTACGGGAAGGGCCAGGTAGACGGCTACCAAGGCGACTACCAGGGCGAAGAAAACCCAACCACGGACAGACCCATCACAAGAGAATAGGTCGTCGAGGCCATAAGGGCAACAACGAAAAATACGGCAGCAGGGGCGGACAAGATTCATAACTCGCTAAACCGAAATTTAAGCGACGAAGCAATCAGCCAACTCACCCTATACCTAAACGAACAATGGGAAGAAGGGACGGTCCCAGCGGAGTGGAAACACGCCGTAGTCGTCATGATCCCCAAGCCCGGCAAGAAACTCCAAATTGAAAACCTCAGACCGATCTCGCTAACATCATGCCTAGGCAAGCTGTACGAGAGAATAGTTACCCGACGAATACAAACGCATCTAGAAGACGGAGAATGGTACCCCAACACCATGTTCGGATTCAGGGCAAATTTATCAACCCAAGACATCTTGCTACAACTAAAAGAAGAGGTACTCGAAACAATGCCAAAGAACGGGGAGAACGTTGTCATGGCCATCGATATTAAAGGGGCCTTTGACAACGTATCCCATGCCGCCATTATGGAAGGTCTTAACACCACCAACTGCGGGAAGAAGGTCCATGACTACGTTAGAAGCTTCCTCACGGACAGAACAGCGACGGTAGGCGTAGGAGACCTGCGGAGTGACACCTTTCAAACGCCATGCAAGGGCACTCCGCAAGGCTCAGTAATCTCGCCAATACTCTTTAACATAGCGATGGTCAACCTCGCCAAGAAACTCAGCCAAGTCCAGAGGCAATGCCTGACCTATTCAACAAGCATTTTACAGACACCTTTACAACCGAATCAGTGCCTTTTAATTACCGTGAACCTCAACAACCGTTAGTGCTTCATCCATCAGAACCAATCATCATTAGCGCAGCTGGTGTTGCCCGAGCTATTGAGCGACTTCCACTTAATTGTAGCCCTGGTCCAGACGGTATCAATACCAAACTTCTTAAACTTACCGCGCACGTGTCGGCTGCCTTACTAACTTTAATATTTAAGCAGTCTTGAGATACAGGATGCATTCCCGATGACTAGAAAACCGCAAACGTCAGCCCAGTTTTTAAATCCGGTGATAGCACGTCACCGCAAAATTATCGCCCCATATCACTAACATCGATTTGTTGCAAGTTGCTTGAACATATCCTCTATTCAAACATAATGGCCCACCTAAACGCCAATAACTTGCTTATTGCTAACCAGCATGGCTTTAGGCAAAAAAAGTCCTGTCAAACACAGCTATTTGAGATCTTAACAGATCTTCATGAATCGGTACACGAATTAATATATACTGATGCCATATTTATAGATTTTTCAAAAGCTTTCGATCGCGTTCCCCACATAAGACTAATGAAGAAAATTAACAACCTACAACTGCACCGCGATATCACCCGTTGGATCGGAGAATTCCTAAGTAATCTCTCCCAAAGCGTCAAAATTAGAGTATTCATCGAGCAGTTCACGAGTCATATCGGGAGTCCCACAGGGATCCGTTTTAGGGCCATTACTATTTTTAATTTACATTAATGACATAGCATCTAACATATCATCTAACGTGCGACTGTTCGCTGACGACTGCGTAATCTATAGAAGGATAGTCACCCCCCTTGATGCAGTTATTCTACAGACCGACCTAGTGCGCCTAAATGAATGGTGCCAGCTATGGCAGATGGAAATTAATATAAAAAAAACAATGTTGCTGACCTTTTCCACGCGCACTTATATACCTTCTAATGTCTACACAATTAATGAGAATACAGTTGAAAGAACGGATTGTTTTAAGTACCCAGGTGTTTATCTCAGTGCTGATTTAAGCTGGAACACCCACATAAATCATCACAAACAAAGAATTTAAGAAACTGGGACTCATCAAACGTCGTCTATATCTTGCCAACCCCGAGACAAAGCTTCGCGCGTATACTACACTCATAAGGTCAGCTTTAGAATATGCATCTTTAATATAGAGTTCAAGTAGCGTTTCATTAATTAACCGTCTTGAGTCTGTGCAAAATAAAGCTGTGAGGTTCATCCTTTCTTCATACTCACCGTATGAAAGTGTGTCATTATTGAAGCAAACTATCAGTATTCCCGACCTTATCACTCGACGCAAGTTCTCTCGTTTATCGTTTTTCATTCCTTGTACTACGATGGCTCCCCGTTCACAGCTGATCGCATCGCCCCTGCCCATCATGTTTCATCCCGGTCTGATCATTCCCACAAAGTGCAACCCATCTTCGCACGAACACTGAAATATCAAACATCACCCTTACTATTATCTATGGCAGAGTGGAACTCGTTACCGGCTGACATAGTTTCTGAAACTGAGTTATCACATTTCCAAACAAAACTTTCATCGCACCTTGGTCTACAAAATTCACCGTGATATTTTCAGTATTGTTGAAGCATTAAGTCTTATACGCTCAACCTATGTATCATTCAGCGACTGCAGTGATGTGGACTTGCAATTTGTATATATAGTTATTCTTTGTATTTGTTAACTACTGTGTGGCAATAATCTGTATTGTGTTGTTTTCATGCCCTCCCCCCCTATGTAATGCCCACTTGGGCCTTTAGGGTATTTAAATAAATAAATTAGTAATGCAATGTACGCAGACGATATCACCATCTGGACCACCCAAGGCTCACTGGAAAGAAGCAGGAGGCGCTACAAGAGGCTGCCACCTGCATTGAAGAATACACAAAACAAAGAGGACTTAAATGCTCCACGGAAAAATCTGAGCTCCTCAGAGTGGGTAGGCACCATACGGATGCTCCACTCGAAATAAGAGGGCCAGAACATCCCGGAACAAAAGATGATCAGAATCCTCGGCATGTGGCTGCAAGGAAGCCGGAAGTGCAGTCATACACTCAGCCTGCTAAGCAAAGCGGCAGGACAAGTAGGCCGGATGATCAGCAGAGTAGCGCACAAGAGGTATGGCATGAAGGAGGAGGACACACTCAGGCTAGTCAACAGCCTAGTGGTCAGCCGGGTAACATATTCATTACCGTACCACGTGACTATCAAAGCAGAGAAGGAGCAAGCGGAGACAATTCTCCGGAAGGCATACAAAACAGCTCTTCATCTCCCAAGAAATACATCCAACGACAAGCTCATGCAACTCGGAATCAGCAACACTTTCGAAGAACTAAGAGAATGCCAGCTCAAGGCACAAATACGAAGACTTAGCAACACAACGACTGGAAGGGCGCTCCTGACAAAGCTAGGTCGGGAAATAGAAAAACCACAACATAGCAGGGCCGCAATACCAGACCCGCTAAGAAAGAAGCTATGCATACAACCTATCCCCCGAAACATGGATCCAAACCTCCATGCTAACAGGAGACAGGTTAGTGCAGAATTTTGAGAGGAACATGGGGCATCGGGACAACACAGTCTACACTGATGCCTCCCTATACCCCCAACACACAAAAATAGCGCGGTAGCAGTAGGTGTAAATTACCACGGAGAACACATCACAAGCCTCACAGCCGAAGTATCTAACATAACGGAGGCAGAGGAGATTGCTGTCGCCCTGGCAGCGAATGAAGGATATAGGACAGGGAGATCCCTTAACATCTTAACGGATTCACAAGAGGCGTGCCGGAACTATACTAGAGGCAGAATTAGCAGCACGGCACTCAAGATCCTCAGTAGAGCTCTGCTCCCTGAGGGACGACCAATACACAACATAATCTGGATACCGAGTCACGCAGGGATCAGGGGCAACGAAGGGGCAGACAACCTAGCTTGAGGAATGACCAGCCGAGCAGGAACGTCATTAACCCTGGAGGGGCCCCATATTAATTGCGGGGACAGCAATTCGGAATTATTAAACCTATATAAGGGGCTAAGATTACAATACCCCCCACCACATAAAGCATATTCAAGGAGGAAGCCACAGGATGGCGAAGACTGCAAACAGGCTACTTCCCAAACTTACACATATTAAACAAGATGTTCCCCACACAGTATAGCGCCAACTGTCCGTGGTGCGGAGCAAAACCAACACTATATCATGTCACATGGGAGTGCGGAAGAAATCAAGCATTCCACAAACACAAAACACTAGGTGCGGAGCAATGAGAGAGCCGGTTCACCAGCTGTGAGCTAGGGGTCCAAAGGGCCCTCATAGCACACGCAAGCGAGGTGGCCCGACTCAGTGGAGCCCTGGACTAGGGGCCCACCCACGGCCAAGGAGGACCCAAGCTTCAAGACGAAGACTTCGTCCTCTACCGCTACTACTCCCTAAAGGAACCAATAAAGTTTTTCATTCATTCATTCCCAAAAATTGAAGGACGCTTAAGTTTAGTCTTTAAGTGTGAGACGCGAGAGCGTGTCGCAGCAGCGTTGCCGAGGGGTACACGGAACGCCATAGCCCGTTCGGCGCGACGCGTGGCCCACTGGACAATTTAAGGAAAGGATGCCTGTCTCACATATCTCGGCGGACACCCGAACCGCAAGAGAAGGAAAATGAAATGAACAATTGCTTTTAAGGAAAGAAAATGACACCTGTCTCACACCTGCTGGTATGTGCCATATACCTGGGATGAAGATCTCTCGCTGGACACACGGATCGCGCCGTAAGGGAAGAAAAAATCCACCAACCAACCAACCAACCAACCAACCAACCAACCAACCAACAACAACAATCAATCAATCAATCAATCAATCAATCAATCAATCAATCAATCAATCAATCAATCAATCAATCAATCAATCCAGCAATAAATAAATAAATAAATAAATAAATCGATTGATCGACCAATCAATCAGTCAATCAATAAATAAATCCATCCATCAATCCTTAACGCTGTCGCGTTAAAATGTAGTGTAGTGAAGCTTTTCGCTTCAAAAGCAGCAAGCAACATGGATGCAGGGTGACAGTCACGGCGCCATTTTGTCGTCGTTAGGTCTCGGCCTGTGTTCCACCTTTGTAATAATTGGCATTAGCCATGTTACATTGTCCAACGCCACTACTCAGCTTGTTGCCAAAGTGTACTATCTCTACGAGCATTAATTGTTTTTTTTAAGAAAGGAAATGGCGCAGTATCTGCCTCATATATATTGGTTCAGGTGTCCGCCGATATATATGAGACAGAGACTGTTCCATTTCCTTAACCCAAAAACCAATAGTTTATCTACAGGCGTTGATCGTGACTTTATAATGCTCGTTGACGTACTAAAAGCAGTTGTGCTTGGGCGATAGCTTCGACCACACCCCTCATTTGAGGTGAAATACAGCTGTTGTGAATTTCTGACGACTTATAGGCAGCTTACCCACAAAAGGGTCTCAGGACAGTTGCGATGCCGGAGAAGTTACAATACATAGCTAGACTTCAGTTTTACCGCTTAACACAGCCGCTAGATTTACGACAATGCAGGGGGCATTCACAGGGCACTGGGACCACCCATCGGCCAAAGAGGGCGAGAGTGGCTCTCCTACGAAGCCTGTGGATGTGCTGAGGAGCAATGAGTTTCGCTGAGAGTCGTGAGTCTACTGTTCGATGAAAGGAAAGGACGCAGTAACTGTCTCATTTCTTTGTGGGTACCCTACCCCGGAGCCATGAAGAACTGGTGAAGGAGAAAGTCAAAGAATTCTTTGAGAAAGAGATGGTGTAGTGTACGGCTCTGAAATTATTTTGACCGCCTGCGGATTTTTAATTCTCGCTCATGTGACACAACACGCGGCCACGTTTTGTGTTTCCCTTCACTGAAACATGGTCTATGCCGCCGGCATTCAACCGATACCCGCCGAAGTGGCTCAGTGGTGAGCGCGCTCGGCTACTGAGCCGGAGTTCCCGAGTTCGAACCCGACCGCGGGAGCAGTGTTTAGATGGAGGCGAAACGCCGAACGCCCCCGTGTGCTGTGCGATGTCCGGGCTCGTTAAAGATCCTCAGCTGGTCGAAAGTAGTCCCGAGCTTTCTACTACGGCACCTCTGTTTCCTTCATTCTTTCAATTAGTCGTTTAATGCTTTCCTTACGGCACGGTTGAGGTGTCCACTGAGGTACGAGACTTTATGCGCAATTTAATTTCCAGAAAACTCACAAAGTGAACCCGCATCCAAATCGACACTTTGGACCAGCTCCCGCCACAGTTGCGGCAGGCGGCCCAGAGGACAAAAACAAATATTGAAGGGACACTGCAGCTCTACCTTGAGGGTATGGCGCTATAGCATAACGGGTTAATTTTCATATATGTAGAAGGTCATTCTTTACTTTGCATTCATGGATGCCTGGGAGCCCTCATACCCCTCCTGGCGCTTTGGTGCAGCGGTTAAGTGATGCGCCATTGCCCTGCGATGGCAGGTGCTCCCAGCGATGAGCCTTGTGTGACCCATGGTGCGCTTCCCGAACGACCAATCATCAATTTAAGCGACAACCGGCCATGGTGGGTAGATTGTGATGACGCTGCAAATTAAGGTGATCCAAGTGGCCCACTTGCTTTCTAGGTTGCTCTCTGGGCGCCGCCTGCCATAGTCATGCCCGTGGGTTTTTGCTAACAACAGCGACAAAGCCGACTGCGAATTTTTTTGGCGAACTGGGCCTCTAACGCTATTGCGTTGAAATGAAACCGGAAACCAATTGTGGAAGTGAAGCCACAGTGAATGCCTCACATTATGTAAATGATTCAAGCGCACACAACTGCCGTAGTGGAAGGTCGCGGAATAATTTCGATTACTGTTTTTTTACGTGGACATTACATTGATATTCTTGCATTTCATTCTACCAATATGCGGCTGCCACGGCTAATATTCGATCTTACAACTCCGTTCTCGGCGTTTAGGGCTAGCGGCCAGGGCTAGCGGCCATCATTTCAATTACCGATCGCGTCTCCGACTTTTCTGACTGCGCTTGACCATATTGCGCTTGATATAGATCTTTGTTAAAAAAATCAATTAACCTAATTATTTACGGTCCATTTCTGTAGTTAAGCCAAACGTAAATGAGGTGTGCTGATACTTTGGTTTTTGACTAGTTCCGGTGTTCGGATCCATTGTTCACGGCTGGCAGTTGTTCGGATACCGATAATGTGTTAATACACATAGATTCCTGGGTGTCCTCATGCCACGCGCAGTGGTTCTGTGGTAAAGCGGTACGCCACTGCCGTGCCCGTGCGATGTCAGGCGGTGCCTTCGGTGGGGCTTGCGACACCCACGTTTCTCTTTCAGAGCAGCCCATTGCGACCAGGCACTAATTTAACTGCCACCTGCCACGGTGTCAAGATTTGCTCACAAAGACCTATGTATACAAATATAGGCCAAACAATACATATGCCAAACAGACAAGGACTTCCGATCAGTGGCGTAGCCAGAAATTTGGTTCGAGGGGGGCTCATGTTGCAACGCGGCCTCCTCCTCATAGAATTTGTAGAGGGATCAACTACATTAATCATAACTGCATTGTCATTGCCAATGCTATTGCGTATTAGATGCTGTACGCACTATCCAGGCAAGTAAAATATGCATTTTTAATAAAAGAATATATTCGTATGTCCCCAAAACTGTGGCAAAAATAACTGATATCAATGCTTCCATCTTTTTTGTCTATTTAGTAAGTAAAGAAAATGTCTCATGAATTTTAGAACTATATCAGTTGGAAACCGGCAAAGTAGTGCATGTCCCCGATATGAATAATCAAGTTGAGGGCAAATATTTTAACGAATCTTTCTCATTCAAGAGGCTTGTTTACAATTTGGTACATATGCGATGGCCAGGAAAAAGTCTCAGTGACACTGTCCTTCGTTCCAATGTATCGCGCGGGCGCAGCTGTCACCGGTCTAGTATAATAATTGCCTCGACATTATAGTCGCAACAGCGAGCACATATAAAAAGCAGGAGTCCTGCAAAATATACATTAGAAATGCGAAGGTACAAACGAATATCACAAATGCGAAGATACAGCTAGAGAAAGGGCAAAGGAGCGTCGCTGGGAACAAAGTTCATTGCATGTATACCCAAACATGCCAAGACGAGATTTATATATACGTATATTCTGTAATAAATCTACATACCTAAGTTAAAGTTGCGCTATATAATATGTGAAACAAGCCAAATAAACATGTTGCGCAATCACAGATAGTAACCTTTACGCATAGAAAGACAGACTATCCTGCAAGAATAAAACTATGATCGCATAAATCGCGATATGCATTTGGGCCATGATGTGGTCGCGACAGCGCCGTATAGATAGAATAATAGATAAAGGATGCAGAAATCAATACGAAAATGTGTAATTTATCTGCCTGTAAAGTGGAAACAATTTTCCTGCACAGAAAATTAAGGAAGGGTACTGGTCTGGTTCAGAAAAGAAGTAAAAGCAGGTAGCTAAAAAGGAAAGAAAGGGACAAATGAAAGCCAAAGATGATGCGACAAGTTGAACTACCTAATATCCGAGAGTGTTAGTTGGGAAACGCCATGTGGGCCGGGCTTTCCGTGAGCAAGGTCGGTCAAATTGGTTATTGATGTCCTCGTAATTTTCGTATTCGCATAATAACTTTGATCATGATGCTAACTGTTGGAAAAAACGGCAAACATTTTGTGCGGTTTTAAAGGCTAATGAATAGTCATACGTTTTCCTAATTACGCGTTTATGGTCCTGAAGGAACAGAGCTTTTTACTTGCATTCGTTTTGCTGCCTCGCTATTTAAAGGACAATGTTTCAGAGATATATATTCCTAAAGTTTAATAATAATAATAATAATAATAATAATAATTGGTTTTGGGGGGAAAGGAAATGGCGCAGTATCTGTCTCATATATCGTTGGACACCTGAACCGCGCCATAAGGGAAGGGTTAAAAATAATAATTGGTTTTTGGGGGAAAGGAAATGGCGCAGTATCTGTCTCATATATCGTTGGACACCTGAACCGCGCCGTAAGGGAAGGGATAAAGGAGGGAGTGAAAGAAGAAAGGAAGAAGAGGTGCCGTAGTGGAGGGCTCCGGAATAATTTAGACCACCTGGGGATCTTTAAAGTGCACTGACATCGCACAGCACACGGGCGCCTTAGCGTTTTTCCTCCATAAAAACGCAGCCGCTGCGGTCGGGTTCCAACCCGGGAACTCCGGATCAGTAGTCGAGCGCCCTAACCACTGAGCCACCGCGGCGGGGCAATTCCTAAAGTTTCGGAATTGAAATCCGTGCGCTCTGTAGATTCCGCGGCGGCCGCGAGGTACCGCGTCGAGCCTGCTCGTCATCGAAACGCCCTTGAATCTTTGTGCTCGGATTGGGCCCCTTGCATTATGTGACTCCAGGTGCATGGCCGTTAATTGCCACGAAATCCAGCCCGAGCTCGCAATGTTCGCACCGAAATGTCTTTTCGAGCGTGAAAAAGACATCGTAGACAAAATGCAGCATGATTTTCAGTGCCGCTGGTTGTTTTGGTCGGTGGCGCATAACAGTGCGAAAAAATTTCGAGGAGTGCTGTAGCCCTATAAGCCACCCCCCTGGCTACGCCCCTGCTTCCGATTCAGGTTTAATAACCACCGCTCACATGCACAATCACTCCCCAACTTCCCTCTGTCGAAACAACTCCTCGAGAGAGGCCACGAATATAATAAACTTAAAGTAACAATATTACACAGTGGGTTCAAAAACACTCGTGAGGTCGAACAAAGAAAACCATTTGATTTTTAAAATTAACACTGTGGAAAGCGGCATTAGGGAAAGCCACGGCACCCTCACTTCTCTTCCGAGGTCAGATAACTACGAATATATACAAAGCAAACGTGACTGCGTCGTCTGAGCATTCTCCTGGGTATTTATGTTTTGCGCTTATGCGAAAGAAATACCCAGGAGAGCAGCAGATTGGACAGCCGTCCCCGTAACTCAGTTGGTAGAGCATCGGACGCGAAATTCGGAGGTGGTGGGTACCGGCCGCATTGTTATTTTAAACAATGTTTGGAGACTGTGGATCGGAGAGCATGTGAGAACCTGAGAACCTGAGAAGGGTAAGGTGGGTGTGGTTGGCGGTGAATGTGGCCAGGTGTATCCGGGCGACTTGAAGGCGGCGGTGGACGGCGAACGGCTGCGGCGTATGTCATCATCTGGGGTGTTGTGTTCGGGTGAAGAGGGGCTGGTGGCGTGAGCGCCTGTTGGACCTCTTCACGAATAATGTCCGAAATGGAAGAAACTTGCGGCGACTCCGGGGCTGGAAAGAGCTTTCGAAGCTCTTCGCGTACGACGGTCCGGATGGTTTCCCGAAGGATGTCGTGGCTAGAAGCATCGACACCGCTGGTAGACATCAGCGACTGCGGACGCTCGTACTGTCTGGATCTCATGTCGAGCATCTTTTCCATCGTAGTGGCTTCGGAAACAAATTCGGCGACCGTTTTGGGCGGGCTTCGAGCTAACCCAGCGAAGATCTGCTCCTTGATGCCCCTCATAAGAAAACGCAGCTTCTTCTCTTCGGACATGTTGGGATCAGCCCGGCGGAAGAGCTCCGCCATGTCCTCGGAGTAAACGAGGACGGTCTCGTTTGGTAGTTGGACGCGTGTCTGGAGGAGCAGCTCGGAACGTTCGTTCCTGAGGACGGTGGTAAAAGTCTGCAAAAACTGAGTCTTGAAGGAGCCCCATGTTGTTATTGTGGCTTCTTGGTTCTCAAACCAAATACGAGCTGCACCCTCCAGTGAAAAAAACTCGTGCTGCAGCTTCGAGTCGTCAGCCCACCTGTTGTATTGGGCTATGCGCTCGAACTTCTCGAGCCAGTCCTCCGGGTCCTCACCTGGGAAACCTTGAAAGGTGGGTGGTTTACGTTGCTGCTGCAGCACGACAGACGGCAAAGGGATGGCATCCGGCATGCTGAGGAGGTGTTTGTTGGCACTGATGGTCGCGCTGAGGTCAGTTTCCTGGCGGTCGGACGAGACTGCAGAGGCCCGAACTCTGGTTGCAGTCCTTGCAGCCGCCGGCTACTCTGATGGGTGGGCGTAACTTCGACTCTCAAGGTGTCAAGCGGGCTGGAGTCCCGGATTCTTGGAGGGGTCCTGAGCATGGGGTGCGCTACCCAGCACCTCCACCAAAATGTCACGCGTGAATGCGGTGATCACTGAACACAGGAACGCAGGATCCGACGAACGTCTGCACCACAGCTCAAGATCGCTGACACCTCCGCTTCCTCTTCTTCGAGACGGCGCGTGCTTCAGGTCAGCGCTAAGCGAAAATGCGGAATGCACTGTGTCAATATATATATATATATATATACATCGAAGTATACATCGAGTAAAATAAAAATGTTTCCTTAAACGAAGCGTATATTTCGATCTATATTATTTTAAGCATTCAAGTACGTCATGTTTCCGCAACAATATATATTTATTTTATACAGTTCATTCTGTTGGCCTCACTTTGAGGCCGTAACAGGATCGGGTTTACTTACGTATGAAAAAGTGAGAAAAAAATAAAGAAACAGCAGAGAAGGAACTTTTCATTTTACACAAAGGTACACGTAAGCGCACATGGTGACACTGTTGCTAATATTTTTCAAGATGGTTTGCTTGCTTCGATACAAATGCTTCAGGGGACATCTGGTTCACAATTTCTGGAGCCAACATATTCCACTAATGAATCACATGTGGGAAAAATGAAAATTTGAATTTATCACTACGGTATCTGTATCAGGAAAGGTGTTTTTCATGTTTTGTTCTTGTGACACGTGTGTTAGGCTCAAGCAGATATCTAGTCTTTTCTTGTTTTGTGCGATCATTCAAAAGGAGGAACAGTAACTTAAGCCGTAGCAGTCTAGCTCGTGTGTGGATTGTAGAGAGGCCGGCTTTTTGCAGAAGCAGTGTGGGGGATTCATGGCGACTGTATTTGTTGAAAATAAATCTGACAGCTTTTCTCTGGACACTTTCTAATCTATCAATATATTGTTTAGTGTAAGGCAGCCAAGTAATAATACTGTATTCTAGCACAGAACGAACAAGTGAAATGTATGCCAAAAATTTTGTTTCCGGTGAAGCAAGTCGAAGGGAACGACTTATCATGTAAAGAGCAGAATGCGCCTTTGTGGTAATGTGTGTCACGTGCTCGTTCCATCGTAGGTCTGAGGCAATAATAACGCCAAGATACTTGAACTGCTCTACCTTTGTGAGTGTCTTCTGTTCGATTTCATAATTGTAATTTAATGGCTGTTTCTTTCTAGTGACTGTCATGCAGACAGTGTTTTCCAGGTTGAGGGCCATCTGCCAGTTGTATTTTTTGTATTGTAAGTTGTATTTTTTCAGATGGCTCATATATATATATATATATATATATATATATATATATATATATATATATATATATATTGTGAGCCTTCCATGGATCCTCTTCTTTCTCTTGTACATACCATCATCATCATCCCGCGGCTGCGCTTGTGGCACGCGTCTCGGGTCCGCCATTAGAAAAACGCCAGGCACAGCCATCTTGCCGTCTCGACCTATCCTTTTTTCACAAACGTCTTGCCGTCGCGGCCTGGCCTTCCTTCACAAGTGGTGGAGGTGAAACTCGATCCCCTTGCTGCCTTACACCCTGCCTCTCGCTGGAGCTGCGTTCTGGTCACCGTTTCCCACCTCCCACCATCGTCATGCCAACCGAAGACAACCAGGACCCTGCCGGCCCCTCTCCTTCGGCCTCACCTGCACCGCCCCCACCGACCGCGCCCTTCCGACAATGCGACCCGCCGATGTTCGCTGGTCGTCGCGACGAAGACGTGGACGACTGGCTCGACACATACGAACGCTGCAGTGCCTACAACCGGTGGGACGACGCTTTAAAATTCCTGAACGTTTCTTTCTTCCTCATTGAGGTCGCCAGAAACTGGTTGATAAATCGCGAACCGCATACCACTAACTGGTCCACCTTCAAACAGCAGTTCCGTCAGTACTTTGCCAACCCAGCTGTTCGGACTGCAGTCGCCAAGTCAAAGCTCGCTTCCCGTTTCCAAGGTCCCAATGAATCCTATCCATCTTACATCGAGGACGTACTTGCGCTCTGCCGGCGTTTTAGTCCCACCATGCCCGAAACTGACCGCGTCCACCACGTACTCAAAGGAATCAATTCTTTGGCTTTTACCACTCTACTTGCCCAAAATCCCTCCCGTGTCGATTCAATCATTACTACCTGCCAACGCCTCGACCAGCTGCAGTCCTCCCGCTTGCTGCCCGGCCTCTCACAGCCCGGCCTCGCTACGGCCTTGCCCTCTGCTGACCTCGATCTGCGCACACTGATTCGAGCGATCATCCGCGAAGAGCTCCAAGTCCTTAGCCCTTTCTGCCGCCACGGGTGCGATCATTCTCCCGCAACTTCTCATGACGCTGGTCTCCGTCACATCATCAAAGAAGAGTTGGCAACAATCACCCACCCTAACGCATCCGACCCTCCTGCTCCCCGCCCAGCGCCGACTTACGCTCAAGTCGCTGCCTCGTCCCCTCCCTTTGTCCACCCTCCCCGGCCGGCACCGACATCCAACCACATCAGCGCAATGGCGAAGGCTCAACCTGCGCCATCCTATAACCAACCTTGGCGCCCCTCCCGGCCAGTGAGCTACTACTTTGGAATTCGAGGACATATCTCCCGCTTTAGTCGTCGACGCCTTCAGGACGAGCGCCGTGGTTACGCCGCCTTCGAGAGTGAGCTACCCTCTTCTTCCTATTATCAACGCCGGCCTTCTTCCAGCCCACCTCGCCGCTTCTCTCCGCCGCCGGTACCCTCGTCTGCACCTAGTGCGGCCCATGTTTCCCGACGCCGGTCCCCGTCTCCATATCGCCGCTCAGCCTCCCCCCTCCGACCAGCAACCACTATGCCTCTCCGTCAATCGGAAAACTAGGAGTTGCAGTTTCCGGAGGTGAAACTGCACTTTGCGAAATCGCCAAAAGTCCTCCAGATCGCCCGTTCAATATGATTTCTGTTTTAGCGGAAGGATTACCGGTTGAAGCTTTGATTGACACAGGGGCTGCAATTTCTGTTATTCACGCTGATTTGTGCGGCCGTTTGCGGAAAGTGACGACACCATATGATGGCCCTGAACTTCGTGGAGCAAATGATGTCACACTGCGTCCTTCCGCGAAGTGCACTGTGCGCGTTGTTATCGACGGTGTCCGCCACCATGTGCAGTTTGCTGTGCTCTCACCTTGTGCGCATCTGATGATTTTAGGATGGGATTTCTTGTCTACAGCTTCAGCGCTAATTTCTTGTGGCGACCGTGTCATCCTTATGACAGACAGTGATTTTTCGTGTGATTCTTCCGACCGACATCATTCCCATCATTCCCTCACTGCAGCAGCTGATACAGTTTTGCCTCCTCAGTGCGAAAAACTCCTTACCGTTGTTTCCGACCGCATCACTGATGGGGACGTCCTCATTGCACCATCTCATCGCCACTT
The DNA here is from genome assembly GCA_030143305.2 of Amblyomma americanum. NCBI lineage: Eukaryota > Metazoa > Arthropoda > Arachnida > Ixodida > Ixodidae > Amblyomma > Amblyomma americanum. The sequence goes on along the minus strand of JARKHS020005735.1, from coordinate 22,552 downwards.
TGCGCGTGGAATCGCCTTCCCATCCAGTCTTGTCCGATTCTGCAACGGCTCAGCGATCATAACAGCCATGAGCACTTCACGAGAATCCCTCATGTTGCCTAAAGGAACTTCCCTTCCTTGTGTAGTGGATGCTCAATCTATGTCCCTGATGGTGCTCACCGCCCCTCTGCATCAGCAGCCTGCTTCATCAGACGTTCCCCCCACTGTTATATCAAATACAGTTAATCCTAACCTCACGCCGCATCAACGCCAAGAATTGCTCACATTGCTTCGCCATCACCAAGCCATTTTTGATGCAACTCCCCCACCACTCGGCCGGACTACTGTTGCACACCATCGCATCTTTACCGAAGGGAACTCGATTGTACGGTGACGACTTCATTGGGTTTCTTTCTCCGAACGCAAGGTCATTGAAGAAAATGTCAATGATATGCTACACCGCAATATTATTCGTCCTTCAACAAGCCCATGGTCCTCACCAGTAGTGTTGGTTAAAAAAAAGGACGGCTCGGTCCGATTTTGTGTTGACTACCGTGCGCTCAACAAAATTACCCGCAAAGATGTCTACCCGATGCCACGGATTGATGACGCCCTTGACTCTCTCCAAGGCGCCGAATATTTCTCCACCTTAGACCTACGCTCAGGCTATTGGCAAATACCTATGCACGAGGCCGACAAAGAAAAAACTGCTTTCGAAACTCCCGATGGACTTTACGAATTTAATATTATGCCCTTCGGCCTCTGTAATGCACCAGCCACATTTGAAAGAATGATGGATACTGTACTTCGTGGCCTGAAGTGGAGAACCTGCTTGTGTTACTTGGATGACATTGTTATCTTTTCTTCAACTTTTCAAGACCATCTCACGTGCTTGAATGAGGTTCTCACGTGCCTCGCTTCAGCGGGCCTTCAGCTGAGCACCAAGAAGTGCCACTTTGCACAGAAGGAAATTACAATTTTGGGACATCTCGTTAGTCGCGACGGCATTCGTCCAGACCCTGACAAAATCTTCGCGGTCCTGAACTTCCCTACTCCTCAAAGGACTGCAGATTTGCGCAGCTTTCACGGCCTGGCGTCCTATTTCCGCCGTTTTATCAGAAATTTCGCAACTATTGCTGCTCCACTTCATGAGCTACTTAAAGCACACAGCACCTTCGTGTGGACTGACCAGTGCGACACTGCTTTTACCAACCTCAAGCACGCTCTCACATCGGACCCTGTACTTAGCCACTTTAGTGACACCGCTCCAACAATTCTTCATACTGATGCCAGTGGTCACAGTCTCGGCGCTGTACTTCTGCAGCGCGACGCAACTTCGCGTGAGAAAGTGATTGCGTTCGCCAGCCGGACCCTGACTCCATCAGAGAAAAATTACACCATTACCGAGCAGGAATGTCTAGCAATCATCTGGGCAGTCCAAAAATTTCGCCCTTACCTGTACGGTCGCCACTTCACAGTTATGACCGATCACCATGCCCTTTGCTGGTTGTCTTCGCTCAAAAATTTGACAGGACGTCTTGGCCGTTGGGTTCTACGCTTACAAGAGTACCACTTCGACATCCTTTATAAATCGGGTCGCCAACACAAGGACGGTGACGCGCTTTCTCGCTGCCCACTTTCGGAATCAGCCTGCTGTTTTTCTACGCAATGCCTTTCCTCCTCTGACCAGAGCCCACCCTCTCCGACGCACATCACAGCAGTTTATTTTGACGACTCCGACAACAAACACGCTCTCCGCTCGCAGCAACTAGCCGACGCCTACCGCCGTCCCATCATCGACCACCTTACCGGCGCTTCGAGACCACCCAATGCTCGACTGCGCCGACAGCTACGCAACTTCAAGCTCGAAGATGGCATCCTACGCCGCTACGTATATTGCCCCGAAGGAACTCGCTGGATCCCAGTCGTGCCGCGGGTGCTTCGCTCCCATATCCTAGCGGCTCTCCATGATGACGCTACTGCCGGTCACCTCGGTTTCCACAAAACCTACGACCGCGTGAAGAGACGTTTCTTTTGGCCTGGCCTCTCCTCAAGCGTTGCTAAATACGTCGCTTCATGCCTCCTGTGCCAACGTCGCAAACGGCCGACTTCTCCACCCGCTGGCCTCCTTCAACCCCTTCCCTGTCCCGCCAGGCCGTTCGAAGTCGTCGGCATCGACTTATATGGTCCCCTGCCTCTCTCCGATCGAGGTAATCATTGGGTCATCACAGCTGTCGATCACCTTACGCGATACGCCGAGACAGCACCCGTACCCACTGGCTCGGCTCAAGAGGTTGCAAATTTCTTTTTGCGATCTGTTGTGTTGCGGCATGGTGCTCCCCGGGTGCTCCTAAGTGACCGCGGGAAGACCTTCTTATCGACAGTTGTTGCCGAAGTTCTTCACGCATCGTCCACACTTCATAAGACAACCTCATGCTATCACCCCCAGACCAACGGTCTAACTGAGCCTTTCATCGCACCCTATCGAATATGATCTCCATGTACATCACACCGGATCATCGAAATTGGGACACTATTCTTCCGTTCGTCACTTTCGCCTATAATACAGCAATACAGCGGACTACCGGTTACTCTCCGTTCTTCCTCGTGTACGGCCGTCTTCCCACCACCATTCTGGACAGTTCTTTCTTATCTCCGCCTGAATATCCCTCCACATCAGTACCTGCCCAGTTTGTATCCCGTGTGGCCAGATGCCGTCACCTTGCTCGCCTCAACACTGAAGCCTGCCAGCAAGACCGCAAGAGTCGCTACGATTCTGCTCATCGGGTGGTCTCTTTCCGACCAGGTGACGAAGTACTCCTTTTTACACCACTGCGCACGCCTGGCCTTAGTGACAAATTTGTCCACCGCTACCTTGGTCCCTATCGGGTCATCAATCGAACTTCTCCTGTGAACTACATTGTCACACCTGTGTTCCTCCAGCCGATCGACGCCACCGTGGTACTGAAATTGTTCACGTTTCCCGTTTGAAACCGTTTGTGCGCCGCGGAGCATCGGTTGTTTAGGAGCGGCCAGGATGGCCGCTTCCGACCCCCCGGGCAGATTGTGTGAGCCTTCCAGGGATCATCTTCTTTCTCTTGTACATACCATCATCATCATCCCGCGGCTGCGCTTGTGGCACGCGCCTCGGGTCCGCCATTAGAAAACGCCAGGCACAGCCATCTTGCCGTCTCGGCCTATCCTTTTCTCACAAACGTCTTGCCGTCGCGGCCTGGCCTTCCTTCACAATATATATATATATATATATATATATATATATATATATATATATATATATATATATATATATATATATATATATAGTACAAGGCGTGGTTTCCTTTGAGCGGGACCGTCGTCCCGTTTCACTTTGATGGCAGCGGTGGGATGGCGGCCACCCGCGCTCGCCAATAGGCTGCGGCAGCGGCCGAGGCCGTCGGGTGCCCTCAGGCTGATGCGGCACACGGCGCGGCGGACAATGCAGCTGATTTCGGATATTCCGACGGCCTGTCTCTTCCCCCGGCGCTGGAGGCCGCCTTTTAGCGCCTCCATCGGCGAGTGGACCGGCTGTTCTAGCCGCTGGAGAAGGTGGAACGAGAGGATGGCGTCTGTGGCGATGAGGCTGCGCCGGACCAACCGCTTAGGACAATGGGTGAGCAAGGGGCAAGGACCGAGCTGGCTGCAGGTGGCGACGAGCGTGGACGTGGGCGGAAGAGGATAGTACGTCAGCCGGGAGGTGGAGGCGAATTGGATGCATGTGACTGTTCCCCTGCAGCGCCCAGTTGTCCCGCAAACGCCCGAAGTGTCGATGCAGCCTGCTTGAAGATCAGCGTGGGGTCAGTTGTCCCGCACCATGCGATGCTTGCCGTCTCGCTCACCGGAGTGGACCTACCCGGTGTAGGACATTCTTCGGCGACTGCAGGCGCCTTCACCCAGCTCAAAAAAATTGAAGTCAACGAACAGTTTGACCGCTTCGTTTTTCCGAGCTCACGTTGCGTCTCTCCAGGTAAACCTGAATCAAATGCCAATATTACGTCTCCATCCGAAGAAGAATGGCGCGATCACAAGTTCCGAAATGTGTCCCTCCAGACTGTATACATGGAAGCGACCTCGTCTTCCACGGTAAATATAGAAGAGGGCAAGCCTAGAGATGCGCTTCCAGAAGCGAACAAACACAGATCATCAGGAGCAGATAGAAGAGGCGCAGGCCAACAGCACCGTCGAAGCCGAAAAGCTGGCTAAGGTTGAGGTGAACGACTTAATGGAACCACTGTCGGAAGGCGAGCAAGAGCCCTCACCGTTCTCGCATGTGAAATAGCCACCTACAAGCAGCTCCGCCATCTGTCTGGACAGTTAGTATCAAACGGCACGCATTTCAACACCTTCACCACGGGATGACGCCTACCGCAAATCAAGCTATGTTCTTGAGAAGAACCTGAATCCAGAATTCCCTGTGGCTCGTGTGGAAGAGCTGGATGCCTTTCTCAAGGAATGCAGCCCCATCAAGGGAGCGCCGCAAGATGTACAAGAACCGCAGGCAGCTCCTTCTAGCTGAGGGTCACCGTCGACTACTCCATCGGACGCCACCTCGAGGGGCACCAGCGCGGAGTCGCTTCTTCATCGCAAGAGTCCTCGTCCCCGTCCAGAGGCGACGGCTTTCCTGATATTTCAGAACCCCGCTCTCCCCTAGGCAAAGACCTGCAGGTGCCAGACGATGCGTCTCTCGCGAGCGGTGAGATCCTCAGCAACTTCGCCGAGGACCCGACCAAGCTCAAATAACACCTGTGCGGTTTGGTGGTCGACTGCAAAGCGAAGCAGGAGATCGATGCCACAAGCACTGCTGGGACGAAAGAGAACCACGCCTGGAGCTCACTCCGACCAGGCGCAGTTCTCTTTGGGCGGGACCGTCGCCGCGTTTCGATATATATGCACACACACTTATAAAATAGACGGACGCGCGCCTACAAACATAGCAAGGGTGTACTGACGTTTCGACTACTGCGGCCAGCCTTGCTCACTCTGAAGAAGACTGGTCCCCACTCGAAACGCCAGTACACACTTATGTTTTTAAGCGTATCGAACTACTGTACTAGTGTGCAACTTCTGGTTTATAGTTGCCTTCCTGGCAACAGTTCTTTATATATATATATATATATATATATATATATATATATATATATATATATATATATATATATATATATATAATCACTTTGCCACACACACACACACACACACGCACGCACACACACACACACACACACACACACACACACACACACACACACACACACACACACACACACACACACACACACACACACACACACACACACACACACACACACACACACACACACACACACACACACACACACACACACACACACACACACACACACACACACCTGGCCAGATTTTCTACAAGCCGGTGGGCAGGTGGCAGGCTAATTGGGCAAATACTGAAATACTGGCGCAGTTCGTGTATTTCATGCTGTAGACTAAACTGAGGACAACTGATACTGGGACTGAGGGCTGGGAGGCAGCGCTGTCCAGCGCACATTCGAAAGACCAGCTGTGACCGGTGGACCGGGCAAGAGTCGCGGCAAAAGCTAACGGGCTACTGGAATGAGGGCTCCCGCAATCAACAATGATTTATTCTATGCAATAAACGTTTTTCTTCTCCACTCACTCATCATGTAGAAGTTCTCCTTCTTCTTGTTGCCACAAAAGCGATGGCACATATCCCCGGTGGAGGATTGACCAGGGTTTTGTGCAGATCCAAAGAGGAGCAAACTCATCGAGGTTTTTCTCAAGTGGCTCATAAATATAAATAGAGAAACATGCGAAAAACACTAACGAATTTTGAGAGTTCTCAATGAAAATTGAGGAAACCAAGCGATGATGGTTGAATAACTAAACTTTAAAGGAATAAATATTCCTGGAATAAAGTATTTTGAGAGAAAAGTAAAGACAACGAGAAGGTAACACAAAAATATCCCGGTCTCAATAATATAACTCTGAAGAAGCTCACACCCCTGCTCAGGGGCATGCCTTTTGACGGTTGCACCGAAGGAGAGGAGGACGCGAAGTTAGGTGCATTTGGCGCGGCAGCATATGCAGCGAGGCTATTGTATGAGTGTTAAACGCAGGAAAGCGAACTCAACGAGCTTTTAAATTTTTATTTTGGACGCCCGATTTTTAATCAACAATGCTAATTGCATAAATTACTAACTGGGCTCGCATTCAATGCTTACAGCCTTCAATTTCACAATATAATCGTGCGCTCTGAAGCAGAAGGACAGAAGACGACCAGCCCCTCGTAGCACGCTTCTGTCCTGCTGCGGGGTAGCGCCTAAGTACCTGGCGGTGTGGCGCTAGCTTGCTCAATTTCTCCCTCTTCTTGCCTGTGCCAGCTCCTGTTCCAGGGCGATTGGGCGCGAGACAAAGGCCTAATGTCTACTTCTTCTCCCGGCCAGGGGTTTTCCCCTTGGTCGGCCTCTCTTCCTCAGGGCCAGCTCCCAATTGATCTCTTTTTCCGTAGTGGCGTTTCCAGCATTCATGTCGCTTTAGTGCCTTCCGATGGAGGCGCGATGCGATTGAACAACCCGGAGGCAGTACAGGCGGCTCTTCAATCCACATCGAAACAATACATACTTATAACTGATGTGCGGCAGTTCGGAAGTTGTGGAATTTTTTGCACGTTACGGGTAAAGACTGTGTAGAAGACCTCCTGAAGTGTACGTCTTTCACCAACCACCCGGTGAGCGCATTCATTCCGCCTCATTTAGCGTGTTCCAAGGGCTTAGTCCGAGCGGTCGACTTTCGATTGAGCGCTATGGAAACGCTTGAGAACCTCTCGTCAGCAGGAAGTAATCGATGTGCATCGATTCTGCAGAATGGTCGACGGAGTAAAAATTCCTACAGAGTCCGTCATGGTCACATTTGCAGGAATTTTCTGGCCTTCAGAGATAAAAGTATGGCCATTGGAATTTCGAGTAGATGCTTTTTATTCTCGGCCCCTTCAGTGTCAAAACTGCTGGAGATTTGGCCACAGCGGCAAAGCCTGAAAAATCGGCCTTACGCTGCTGTGCTTGTGGAGAAGGTCATGGCGGAGAGGAATGTCCCGAAAAGTAAGAGAAATGTTGTTTGTGTAGTGGACTCACCCTGCTGATTCGCTTGACTGTCCTGCACGAGCACAATAAGTTCAGGTGCTCGAACGTATAGACAAGCGCAGATGCACGCGGAGAGAAGCTTTTGCCGTAGTCAAGGAGAGAGCCTCAGGCTACTCTAGTGTGGCCGCCAAATGCCCAGCCATAACGGATGCCAGTTGGTCCCAGGCTATTACAGCGGCAGTTGAGAAAGCTGTGAAAAATGCAATAGATCGCATTATGGAAACCTTATCCGCGTGTATTTTGCAGGTAACAGCTACCCAGATGACAAATTAGCTGCAGGTGCCGACCGCTACACTCTTGCCTTCTTTGGCTTCGCAAGCTGCTCATCTTTCTGTGGTAATCAATTCCGCTCCACAGGGATGAAATCAATATGAGCAGGTCTCTCTTCGAGAACAGCGTTATGGACGCATCCTCGATGGACTGAGTGGATGTGGAGTTAGATATCCGCGCCCAGAAACGAAGTGGGCCTCCTTTGAATATTGAGGGTTCACCTTGCCCCCAGTCGAAGACAACGAAAAATAACGCTAGTCAAAACCCCAAGACCAGGATTCTAGAAAATGCAGTCGCGGCTGCGGCACTCCCGCCAATATAGGGTTCTTAAGTGCACTCCAGTGGAACTGCCATTCTATATTCTCAGCTTCAATAGATTTAAATTGCCTATGCAATCATATTCTACCATATTTACTTGCATTGCAGAAAAAATGAACCATTATCGATTTCAATTATCATCTCAAAAATTACCGTACGTTTCTGCTTGACCGGTCTTCACGAGGGGGAGGGTTGTTAGTGCTAATCTCTATAAAGTTTTGTCACAGGGCATGCATTTCTTTCCACTATGCGGACAATGAATTTGAAATCCTTGCGGTTGACTTCAGTGTGCCAGGTCAACAGCCCTTTACGTTAGCTAATGCATATTTCCCGTCAGGTGTGCATGACACTCGGCCCCTTGACTCACTTCTGTCTAGTAGCCGCTCTCAGGTTTTATTAGTTGCAGACTTCAATTCGCACCATGTGACGTGGAGTTTAAAACAGGCTGCTTTGGTTCTAGGCTATTTTATTGGGTTTGTGACTACAACTTTGTCTGCTACAATTCCGAATTGCCTACATTTGTTCGGAGTCAATGCCGCTCTGCCTTAGATTTAACTTTTTCCTCCCCAGGTGTCTCTGTCACGTGCTGGGCGCCTGTTGACTGTGCAACAAACAGTGATCATCTACTGAATAGTTTCACTTATGCGTGTAAATTAACTCTTTCCGAGCGACATCACCGCATGTTAATTAATTACAGTTGCTTCAAAGACACGCTAAAATCAGCTCTCAAAATCACTTCAGACAAATGCGCTGAGACCAGTGCCGAGTGCAAGGCTACACATCTATGTTCAGTACTGGAACATGCCAGGCAAAAGTCAGAATTTTTGGTCAAGGGAGCCAATGGTGCAATCGCTAACAATTGGTGGAATGCTGAGTGCACGCGTGCATATAGACGACGGAAAGCAGCTTGGAAGAAACTTCTCATCAATCAATGCCCCATAAATTGGTTGGATTATAAGTACGTCGCAGCAAAATTTAACCGCACTGTCTCCTGCGCAAAGGAGAGGTATAATACAAATCATTATGATTTCCTTTTACAATCAAGAAATAAATGACCTTTATTTAATTTCATGAGGCGCAAAAAAGTAATTCCACCGGCTGTCAACATTGAATCCGTCCTTCAGTCCCCTGCGGACATCGCCAAGCCCTTAGAAGACATTGCTTGTGGCCTATAGCTTCGATTTACATCTGCTCCACCTTCTCCAGCTATATTAAAATGTACCTCAAGTGATTTCACTGAGGTCTCTATGCCTGAGCTGTCGCAAATCGGTCTGCGCTTATCCCCAGCAGCTCCTAGCCCCGATAAGGTCACTTCATTTATGGTCAGAATTTTGTTTAATGAATCTCTTAAAGACCTATTGGCTCTAGTTAACCGTCTCATTAAAGGTCCTTGGATACCTCATGAGTGACGCCTTGTTGAAATAGTTGCATTGCTTAAAAAGCAAGGGGAGGGTTGTACTTTAGACAAAATAGGCCCTATTTATGACATCGAATCTAGTGAAATTGGTAGAAAGGGTCCTTCTCAGCCGTGTCATGTCTTCTATTTCTGAAAATTCTCTCTTGAATCCGTGTCAAATTGGTTTCAGGCCGGGTAGTTCAATTTGGTGTGCTCATACTGACCTCGAGAGCCGTATCAATTAGCTCGCAACAGAAAACAGTTTGCCGCACTTGTCACTTTGGAAGTCAGTAAATCCGTCACTCAACTCTGTCACTCAGATTACAGAAAACTCAATTTCCCTAACTATTTTTTAGCATGGATTTCTGCTTTTTTTGGACAACAGAGAAAATTATTGCTGCCGCAATGGTGTTTCCTCTAGGCGATTTCAGCAGACGAGAGGTATACCGCAATGGTCAGTTCTCTCACCTGCTCTCTTTAACAATTTTCTAAGCTCAATTCCATGTACTCAAATGTTAAAACATGTGTACGCCGACGATATCGCAATTTTTGCATCTGCAGGTGATATCCACACTCTTTATCAAACATTGCAAACTTACCTGAATGTTCTTAACAGCTGGTTAGGAAGAATTCATCGGTCCCTCAATGTGAAGAAATGCGCACTGTTAGTATTTCGGGTATCTGTTCCTGTAAATATCTGTCTAGTCTATAGAAATAACACAATTCCTCAAGTTCAGGCGGGGAACTATCTCTGAGTGATATACGACACTACTCTATCCTGGCGGCCACAAATCATCAAATGTCTGCAAAAAGAGTTCGGGCCATTGGTATCCTGCGCAGGCTTGGCAGTGCTCGGACAGTCATGAGAAGGCATACACTTCTGATTTTGTATAAATTGTACGTCCGCCCAATTGTGGAATTCGGCTGTGTTTTAGTCTCAGGAGCTCCTGCATATAAACTTCGCCCTCTTGTGCTCTTGGAGCGTGGGGCGTTGCGCATCTTTCTGGGGCTTCCAAAATGTGTCGCCAATGCTGTTCTGCGCCTTGAGACGCGAATCCTATCTTTATCAGCTAGGTTTCGCCTGTTAACTGTTCAAACATTTTTAAAATTGTGCGACTCACCACTTCACTCCTCCAGTATAATATTTCTTTGTCAACGTGCAGTCTTTTTTAGTGGCGCCTGGTCTCGTTTGCATACTCCTCAGATATGTTTCGTGCAGTCCCTCCTTGATACTTTGTACATTCCTTTCACAGATGTCCGCAAAATGTATAACAACTCACGTTTTGTGCAGATTGAATTCAATGACATTTGCCTATCGAATGCAAAGTTGCAGTCCTTTGCTCTCCTTCAGGTTTTGTTGCAAGACCACCTAAAGTCTTTTCCTTCTCATATTCTTATTGCTATCGATGCCACGCAGGATCACGAAAAGGCAGGTGTGCGAATTTTTTCACCTTGGCAGCCACACAATATCCCAGGAATTTGCTGCCTCGGCTCTTACATGATCTACCGAATATCAGCATCTTCTGCATCCTTGGAGTAGCAAAGGCTGGCGCTCGCGCCGCCTAGAGGTCTCTTTCACGCGTTTGCGTTGCCGGGTTCCTGTGCTAAATTTCTACCTTTACAGATCTGGCCTGGCGGTTTCCCCATTGTGCCCTTTTTTTGACGAACCTGAGGCAAAAGACTACTTTCTGCTGTTATGCCGCCGCTTCTCTCATTTGAGGAGGCGCCTTTAGCAAATCCGTTTCACCAGCTGGGTTTGCCTGTGTCCTCCGCGGTTCTTCTTTCCATAGGTGCTTCTTTGTTTGAACGAAGTGGCAGGAGTGTGCAATCGGCTGTGCAAAATTTCCTTCAAGAAAAGCAGCGACTCCCATTATAATTTTTTTCCTCTCTCGTTCAGTACGAAATTCAAACATTACAGGTATTGTATGCTATTATGCATATTAAGCCATTATCCCGTCTTCGATCTCCAAGGTAACAGGACCCCTGTCTTTGCGTCTTCCAATCTGTCAGCCTATATACTATTACTAGTCCTTTTTCCATCAAAATGTTCCTGTTTCCAGCAATTAACCGCCAGTGTCTTGGCCACTTCCCCGTAGTGGTTATGTGCCAGCTTTAGTTAAGGCCAACCAACCAACCAGTTAAAGCATGTTGCCCGAGAGGCGGTGCTGACCAGTGACTGGTATACGGCATCGGGCACAGTTCAGCTGTTCTGTTTGCAACGTAGCTGTTTGGAATTCCTTCAGGTACGTTAAGTTTATGGTGAAGCTTAGAAATACCTCTAGCTATCCTATCTTCGTTCTTCGATTTCGTGTAGTTGTCTTTGTGGTTCCGTACACCTCGCGCCTAGCGCTATCTTCGCTGCCTGTTGGAGAGCGCTTGTTCACCCTTTGCGTGAAGCTAGTGGTTCACGCCTCGTTCTGACCGTGCTCAATGAATGATGCGCACGATCGGACAAAGACGCCGCACAAACGCTTTGAGACGCCTTTCAGAAAAAAAAAACGTTCTGAAATGAAAGGCCGTCGCGCAGTTGCGGTCAGCGCTGTGACAAGAGGGAATTCAAGGAAGACCACTGGTGGAGCGAAGGCGGAACTTCCTGCGGTCTAAATCTGGTCTAAATAGCAGAACTACGCTCACGTTTAAGGTGACGGATCTGTGCCATCAAAGAAATCGACAGGAGGTCTGGTGGCACTCGCTCAGCAGATGACTCGCAGATTAGTTTTCGGACGTAGTTCAACCTCAACGGCTGCTCAGCTTCTGGCCCTTTGCAGTGATTACCCACATCTGCCCGCACTGATTACCCACATCAGCGGGGACAAGCAGCGGTGGCTCAGTGGTTAGGGCGCTCAGCTACTGAAGCGGAGTTCCCGGTTTCTAACCCGACCGCGGCGGCTGCGTTTTTATGGAGGCAAAACGCGAATGCGCCCGTGTGCTATTCGATGTCAGTGCACGTTAAAGATCCCCAAGTAGTCGCAATTACTCAGGAGCCCGCCACTACGGCACCTCTTCCATTCTTATTTCACTCCCTCCTTTATCCCTTCCCTTACGGCGCGGTTCAGGTGTCCAATGATATATGAGACAGATACTGCGCCGATTCCTTCCCCGCAAAAAACCAATTATATTCCAATGCAGCGATGGCGTAGAGGTAGAACATCCGCCTCGCGTGCAGGAGGACCGGGGTTCAAATCCTGGTGCCGCGCAATTCTCCACCGGGTTTAAAAAAAAAATCCGCGTGTCGATGGAATTGCATAACCAGGCCTGGAGTGCGGCCTTATCTCGGTGACCAGAACCGACAACGCACTCTCTCACCAGAGCAGGATTTGGCCACCCTGGTGTAGTACTTGGCCACAACCTTTTATGATCAAACCAATTAATCCTCGGCCCTCAGTCCCCAGCGGCTGCAGAGCAACTGACCACGGCGGCGGTCAGACCTGTGACGCAGCGGAGGGTGCTAAGAATCTCTGGCTCCGGACAGGCCGCCATTGGAATCTGAACCTGGCAACGTTTAACGTTAGAACTTTAGCTAGTGAGGCTAGCCTAGCAGTGCTGTTCGAGGAACTAGCGGGAATTAAATGGGATGTGATAGGGCTTAGCGAAGTTAGGACAGGTGAGGCGTATACAGTACTAAAGGACGGACACATACTGTGCTATCGCGGGTTAGAGGATAGACGAGAACTAGGTGTGGGTTTCCTCATTAATAAGGATATAGCTGGCAACGTAGAGGAGTTCTACAGTATTAACGAGAGGGTAGCAGCTATAGTAATTAGGCTGAATAGGAGGTACAAGCTGAAAGTGGTGCAGGCCTACGCACCCACATCCAGCCATGATGACCAGACCGTTGAAAGCTTCTATGAGGACGTAGAGTCAGCAATGAACAGAGTAAAATCGCAGTACACTGTACTGATGGGCGACTTCAATGCGGAGGTGGGCAAGAAGCAGGCTGACGACCACGCCGTAGGTGACTATGGGATAGGCTCTAGAAATAGCAGGGGAGAGTTATTAGTCGAATTCGCGGATAGAAATAATTTACGGATCATGAATACCTTCTTCCGCAAACGAAAAAAACAGGAAGTGGACCTGGAAGAGCCCCAATGGTGAGATTAAAAATGAAATCGACATCATACTATGCGCTAAACCTGGCATCATTCAGGATGTGGCCGTCCTCGGAAGGGTGCGTTGCAGCGACCATAGAATGGTAAGGTCTAGAATTAGCTTAGACTTGAAGAGGGAACGGAAGAAGCTAGCGAACAAGAAGACCATTAACGAGTTAGCCGTAAGAGGGAAAGCACAGGAGTTTAGGATAGCGCTGCAAAACAGATACTCGGCTTAACTGAGGAAGATGATCTTGATGTTCATTCAATGCACGATAACCTGACATCAATAATTACGGAGTGCGCAGTAGAAGTAGGCGGTAGGACAGTTCGAAAAGATACCGGGAAGCTATCTCAGGAGACGAAAGATCTGATTAAGAAGCGTCAAAACATGAAGGCATCTAACACTACCGATAGAATAGAACTAACGGAGCTATCAAAGTTAATAAATAAGCGCAAGGTAGCCGACATAAGGAAGTTTAATATGGAGAGAATAGAGCATGCTATAAAGAACGGAGGTAGCCTAAAAACAGTGAAGAGGAAACTAGGCATAGGTAAAAACCAGATGTATGCATTAAGAGACAAGCAGGGCAATGTCATTAGCAATATGGATAAGATAGTTAACGTAGCCGAAGAGTTCTACACAGACCTGTGCAGTAGCCAATGTAATCAGAGCGCTAATGAGAAAGACAGCAGTGCACAGCAATGCGTCATCCCGCCAGTAACGAAAGATGAAGTAAAGAAAGCCTTAGAAGCAATGAAAAGGGGAAAAGCAGCTGGGGAGGATCAGGTAACAGCAGATCTGTTGAAGGATGGAGGGGACATCGTGCTAGAAAAACTAGCCACCCTGTATACGCAATGCCTTATGACCTCGACTGTACCAGAAGCTTGGAAGAATGCAAACATTATCTTAATTCATAAGAAGGGAGACGCCAAGGACTTGAAAAATTACAGGCCGGTCAGCTTACTATCCGTTGCCTACAAAGTATTTACTAAGGTAATCGCTAATAGAATCAGGGCAACGTTAGACTTTAATCAACCAAATGATCAGGCAGGCTTTCGTAAAGGATATTCCACAATAGATCATATTCACACTATCAATCAGGTGATAGAGAAATGCGCAGAACATAACCAACCTCTATATATAGCTTTCATTGATTACGAGAAAGCATTCGACTCAGTGGAAACCTCAGCAGTCATAGAGGCATTGCGTAATCAGGGGGTAGAAGAGCCTTATGTCAAAATACTGGAAGATATATATAGCAACTGCACAGCTACTATAGTCCTCCATAAAGTCAGCAATAAAATTCCAATAAGGAAGGGCGTCAGGTAAGGAGACACGATCTCGCCAATGCTGTTCACCGCATGTTTGCAGGAGGTATTTCGAGGCCTGAATTGGGAACAGTTGGAAATAAGAATAAATGGAGAATACCTAAATAATCTGAGATTTGCTGATGACATTGCCTTGCTGAGTCACTCAGGAGGTGAACTGCAAATCATGATCAACGAGTTAGACAGGCAGAGCAGATCGATGGGTCTAAAAATTAACATGCAGAAAACCAAGGTAATGTGCAACAGCCTAGCAAGGGAACAACAGTTCACAATTGGCAGCGAGAGCCTAGAAATCGTGCCGGAATACGTCTACTTAGGGCAGGTAGTGACAGCTGATCCGGAGCATGAGAGGGAGATAACTAGAAGGATAAGAATGGTGTGGAGCGCATATGGCAAATTCTCGCAGATCATGAGTGGCAGTTTACCAATTTCCCTCAAGAAGAAAGTGTACAACAGCATAATCTTACCGGTACTCACCTACGGGGCAGAAACGTGGAGGCTAACGAAAAGAGTTCAGCTTAAGTTAAGGACAACGCAGCGAGCCATGGAAAGAAAAATGATAGGTGTAACGTTAAGAGATCGGAAGCGGGCAGAGTGGGTGAGGGAACAAACACGGGTTAATGACATCCTAGTCGAAATCAAGAGAAAGAAATGGGCTTGGGCAGGGCATGTAATGCGAAGGCAAGATAACCGCTGGTCTTTAAGGGTAACGGAGTGGGTTCCAAGAGAAAGTAAGCGTAGCAGGGGGCGGCAGAAGATTAGATGGGCGGAGGAGATTAAGAAGTTTGCAGGCAAAGGGTGGATGCCGCTAGCAAAGGATAGGGTTAATTGGAGAGACATGGGAGAGGCCTTTGCCCTGCAGTGGGTGTAGTAAGGCTGATGATGATGATGATGATGATGATGATGATTCCAACACCACACCGCCTACCAGTCTCTGGCACTAGACGTCACTGACCTCATTTTATCTGCTCGATAAAGTGGCCACCGTATAGTGCTTCAATGGATCCCTGGACATTGGTTGGTCAACTGTTTAGGGAAGCCCCCAAGGTACAGCACACATTGGTAATAAGGGAGTAATTACTCACTGGCATCCACCGCAGCATAGGCATACGGCTACAAAACGAAAGCTGTACAGCTTCCACTACAAAAGGAAAGCTGTACAGCTTCCACTGAAACTTCGCCGTTAAAGAAAAATTCGTTCTAGTCTGGGCTTCGAACCCGAGACCAGTTCTTCCCCGTAGTAGTCGCAACTGAGTTAACCGGGGCATCTTGCATATTATGGCAGGGCGAGAGTGAACTCACCAATAACTCGAAGTGTGAGCGGTGAAATGTTAAGGGGAATCCTACGTCGAGTTATTCATCAATTCGCTCTTGCCCTAATATATGTTGGCCGTTCGAGTTCTAACCTAGTAGAGCGACTGCTCCTGTGAAGCGGTGGTCTCGGTTTCGAACCCCGGTCCAGCACGAATTTTTCTTTAGCTACGAAGTTTCTGTGACAGCTGTATATCTTTCCTTTGCAGCCATGTTGGTGCGCTTGGGTGGATGCCAGAGAGTAATTATTTTTTATTACATCCCTGGACGCTGCAGGCTTGACGGAAATGAGATGGCCGATGCTGAAGCAAAGAGTACCCTCAGCAATGGAGTCCGTACAGTTGCGCCTTTCTCTATACCGGACATCACTTACTTTTCGGGCTTTATGAGGGGTGCGACGGCGAAATACCCGGCCCAGCCAGACATTCGAGATATCCGCCGTAAATGACAAGATCCGGCTAAGTAGTCCTTTATTTCGCAGGGAATTCCGCTCCGTAACGAATGTCACGTGCATTTACTTACATTTAAATGTTCCAGCGGGATCCCCAGAATGTGTGGCATAACTGAGACTGTGGAGCATGAAGTACTGGTGTGCCCAGTGTATGAACGCGAAAGACTACTTGGGCAACTTCTATGAAGTGTTTCAACATTAGATCACTCTAAAAAGACTCACTGCCAGGTTCTTGGCGAGAGAGAAAGCCTTCCAGGCAATACGGATGTGCTCACGGTTCTTGAGCGACAGAGGCCTCGATTCGTGATTACGATGGCAACAAATGTGCCTGTATATATTTACGCGACAGCGTTAAGGAGCTCGTGTCGCCGAAAAGCCGGTGTCGGCGTCAGCGGCGCTGGCCGTCCACTAAAAACCCTCCTTCTCGTACTCCTCCGCCTCCTGCTTCTGGCAATGTTTCTTCCCCTAGGGCCGCAGTACCGGGTGTCCAGCGAGAATTGTGAGACAATCGTCCTTTCCTTAAATTGTCCAACGGGCCACGCGTCGCGCCGTACGGGCGATGACGTTCCTTGCACTCCTGGGCAACGCTGCAACACGCTGTCGCGTCTCACTCTTAAGACGAAGCTTAAGCGTCCTCTAACTTTTTTCCCCCACTTTTCGCATATTCCTTTGAACCATGGAAGTCATTTCAAAGATAACGAAACTCTTTTAGTCTATTGAAGCAATGTATTAATATCTCAACTTGTAATTATTACATATTAATACAACTTGTTAAAAGGGGATAACAGGGCGATTTCACCAACACATCACCTTAGGTTTGACACTTTAAAATTTAAAGACCAGCATTCCTGAAGACTTGATACTTATTGTGCGTCCGTATCAGCGCAGCAAGATATATAAAAAGGACGGCTGCTACACCGCTTCCCTGTTCACATGGGGCGCGATTTAAGACTGGCCTCGCTTGCAAATCCTTTTATCCTTGAAAAAAAAGTAAAGCAGCTATGGAAACGTGTTTTCTTAATATTTATATATATATATATATATATATATATATATATATATATATATATATATATATATATATATAAAGTATGTCCACTTTAAAATATTTTAATATAAGGTGCACCTGTGCTATTTGTTCGTGTCACAGAGCCATCAGTTTTTCTGCTGGTCACGTACCCTAGTTTTCGCAGTTTACGCAAGGCTGCCGCTATTTTTTATTTTTAGAATAGATGCTAGGAACCGCAGTGCCTTGTTTATCTGCCAGCCAGCGAAGGAAGTGTATGTTTTCAGGAAGCTAGTATGTTATTACTAGGTGTATATTTCAATGCAATGCTGATTCACTCTGATGACACCTGGATACGAGAGTCAGACTTACGCGCTTTTTCCAGAATTCAGACGCAAGATGAAGAAATGTGCGTGGAACTGTTTGATAAGGGAGTTCAAATGAAACGAAGGTGAAGCCTATGCGCAAGGCGTATTTCAAGATTTATACTGCGCGACCAACCAGAAAATCTTGTTTCTGAGAACACTTGTCTTGTGTAATCGAGGAAAATTTTCTGGATAACATTACCCGAGTCACATCGAATTTTTAAAAATTTCACAAAGAACCTGTTTCAAGCACTGAACAAAAATAATTGCATGTACTCAAGTGAAGTGGCTGGTAGAGCTAATATTCAATGTGTAATATTTTATTGCAAAGCATATTCCAAACTGCCTCCTCAAAGCCGCCCTTCTTGTTTACCCGCCATGCAGATTTCTGCCAGAACTGGCGCCTTCTGCAAATTTTTTATCGCACTTCATTTTATTGTACACATAATGGTCTTTTTGTTCAGATTCACTATTGCTTATGCCTATTTCATCCTGCATAAGTTTCCTGAGACGGTTGGCACCCTAACCCTGAAAAAGTTCGCACTCTGGTCACTGATATTTTAAATTCACTTTTTTCTCATTTACGCCCTTTTTCGGGTTACTGTAATATTGCTTTCGGCCATCTTATTTATTGCGCCGAATTATCGCCACTTTTATATTGGCTTATCTGTTCTTTTGTGATTCTAAAACCTCGTGTAACGTTTTGTGCCTATGTACTGTGTTTTATTGCTCCTCATATGAAATGCGTTTTGGGCTTGTTAGGCCATGATAAATTAGGAAGATGAGGATAACCTTCATGCTCTAGCATGAAAGCTCATCAACGGTTGCATCATTACCGCACATTTTTTTGCTTTCCGTTTTAATTGCTTATATTATTAGATCTTGTTCAGCAAGTCTACCTCACCCTTCTCATCTTTCGTCTTTATCAAGTCTTATACTAACTTTGTGTAATGGGCGGCGTACCTGCCGTGCATCTCACTTTTGGATAAAATAAAAGAGAGAGCAGAAAATTTCATAAAATGATATTTGCTGTCGAGGGGAGTACACCGTGCAAATTTGAAAGGAAAATCGCCTGTCGTGTGTTGACGTGTTTATTCTTCTTGTCCTCGTTCCGCAGTGCCGTGCTAATATGTTTCGTAGAAAGTGTGAACCAACTATAGCCCGCACCAGTGTCCTCATTGAAGGATATACCTCTCGCTTGATCGGTGTCCTGTGAGGAAGCGACCGGCAAACTCGGCGAGAGTTGCCGAAGGCGCTCGAAGCATAGGCAAGGGCGACCGTTGTTTGCTTGGCTCTTCCGAAAGCAACACGAAGCCCCCCTGTTCTCTCACCTGCTTATCATGCGGCTTGTCATACTCGCCTCCGATATCCCGAAAAGGACGAGCGAAAAAAAACAGGCCGACAGCAGCAGGCTTTGCATTCCACAACCGAGTCTGGACAATCTGCGCTTCACTTTTAGCTTTTTTTTTTCAAAAAGTGCACCTGCAATATCATGCACATAGAAGAACTAAGGCAAGCATGACTCGTGCCTTCGCAGATGAGCAGTACAAAACAGATTGCATTTGAGCTGTTTTAAACGGTGAATGTCACAATGTGAAAACAATAATACGTTGGAAACGTGGACCATAACCGCTCCGTAAACTTTTGGAAAAGAAAATTAGAACAAGCGATAAGTTGATTGCGAGATTAGTTCGTAAAAAGTTGAGCATGCGGCTAGCAGTTAGTGTCACTTGGCTTATACTGAACATTTCTGGAGCATATTGCAAGCAATGAAATTAAAGAAAAAACACCTGGGACGGAAAAGAGCTTTGTGAATAGCCTAGCAGAGGACCTTTACCCTGGCTTGACTTTCGTTCGCATGAGGCAACTTTTCCTGAATTAGCCGATTCCCTCCGTCATTAAGGGGTGATCAAGCGAAAGGTCGATGCTCGCGTGATATTGTCAAGAAATTGGAACGGTGTACTACATTGCCGCAAGAGCTGGAAAATATCAAAAAGTAATGTAAACTTCAGAGTCAGGCATGTGAAGACGCTTGCTTTTCAAAGCAACATTTGCAGATTGAGTCCGGTTCTCGCACTATTGTTTGTTGGTGCATGCGCTTTTTGTTTTGTTGTAAAGTTAGTTTTTATTATCAAGGCTGCATTTTTATGCATTTGTGAGCGTTGTAAGCGTTTTGTTTTGGTGTTTGCATTCTTTTCTGAATTGAATGGGCAAAATTTATTTTGTATTAACTTATACGCGATGTCCTGACATACAAAGTATAGTTTTTAATTTAGGAAATGTTTCTGCTTAACCTTCACA
This sequence comes from Amblyomma americanum, assembly GCA_030143305.2. NCBI lineage: Eukaryota > Metazoa > Arthropoda > Arachnida > Ixodida > Ixodidae > Amblyomma > Amblyomma americanum. The sequence goes on along the minus strand of JARKHS020005735.1, from coordinate 2,560 downwards.
AAAATTTTGAGCAAGAAAACTGGTCACAGTTTCTGAGACAACTGCAATAACAGGAGCTTTTAAATTACCAACGTCGAGTATTTATATTAGGTAGCATATATGACGGTGTCTCGGTGGCGAAAGTGCTGAAACTTGCGCGAAGCGAAGTTGTACACAAAGGGCAAATACTTTGTGGAATACATTTAAACGCTCCCATTTTTTTCCCGCTTCTATAACGCTGGTCGTTGGGTTTCGGGCAATGCCTTCAGAAGTTGCATAGATTTTCAATACATTTTAATCACCTTATATATTTTTTGAGCAAGAATACAAGGCCTGCTGCAAAAGCAGATGATAATGGCTACAAAACCTGACAAGGCATCTGCCCCTGTGGAGTCAAGCCCGAACGGTGCACGTCCAAAAAATGAAAACCCTGAAACACATGTGAAAGTACAATAAAGGGATTCTCCAAATGCAACAGAAAAGAAAAAGGAAAAATCTCTTTTAACATGAATATAGTTTATTAGCACAGATGTTTAAACACAAAACTGTGTGAAAAATGTAAGAAAACCGTAGCATGAACAGCTAGTGGGAGCTTCAAATCCATTGACCATAAGATCTGGCCATTACATGTGCAAGATATGTGTACATGTGGAAACGAGGACAAGAAAAACATGTATATTGTCACGAAGTGGTGACTGCAGTCCGGAGGGCAGAAAGGCTGGGAAAATGGTGTCTAAACAAAACTCTTTCTTTGGGCTGACTTACGCCCACAATGGACTGAATCACTCGGCGGCGGCGTAGCAGCAAGCGTGCTCGGCGGTCGTCGAACAGAATGCCCGCCGCTGTCGGCCGTGCTCAATTTAAAGCTGATAGCGAACATTCGAGATAAAGCGTGCAAAGCTACTACACCTTTCGGGAACAATGTAGAATCAGCTCTGCCTGGATAGGATCAATCGAAATAAATCTGGCCGCGTATTGCATCTCAAACAAAGCTATAAAGCGGCGTGCCTGCAGCTTTGTCTTATGAACAAACATTGCAAAGATTCGCGGCTATACTACCCTCCCAAAGAAGCATCGACCCGATGCATTAAAACAAATAAGGCGACTAGCAGCAAATAAAACGAATCGTGCGAAAATAAACGCAGAGTGTGGAAACACAGGGTCCTTTAGTGCGCATAATATGGCTTTAGACTGACGACATGGACAACTTCTGGTCGTACGCGGCGCCGCAGGGATACAGTCATTGCGTCAGGGGTGAATTCATAATCCAGTTTACCCAGCCGACCAAGCACCTTGTACGGGCCGAAATAGCGGCGCAAAAGCTTTTTACTGAATCCACGGAGACGAATGGGCGTCCAAACTCAGAATTTGTCGCCCGGCTTGCATTCCACGTTGCGTCTCCGTAGGTTGCAGCGTCCGGCATCGGTCCGCTGCTTGTCTTTGATCCTTAATCAGGCAAGTCTTAGGGCTTCTGCGCGTTGAAGGTAGGCGGCGACGTCGACGTTCTCTTCTGCGGTAACGTTAAGCAGCATGTCGTCTAGCGTAGTCGCGGCCTCCCTGCCATGGACGAGCTTAAAAGGCTTCACCTGGGTGGTCTCCTGCGGTGTGGTATGTTCGCAGCGTATGTGCTCCTATCGGCGATAAGTCCCGTGTCTATCGCAAAACTGCTCAGCGAATATCGAAAGCCACGCGATAAAACCGTTGTTTATAGTTATGAGCCATATACACAATGGACGGTTTCGCGATTGTTCGCTGTTGTTGAAGAGTTCTTTCAGGCTACAGAGAAAATTAACCGGTTTGATGTTAGGAGGTCTGTGTTTCAATATTTCTTCAATGTTGTTCTGTTGTCTCCATTGTAGCGGATACTTCGAGAAAGCGGAAGACGAACAGATCAGGCGGCCTTGCAATTTCTAGTTTTGAGGAGAATTCAGAAACTGGAGCGTGTGGACGTACTTTCGCAATTCTCCCGAGCTGGACGTATGTTAGAGTCGCGCACTCCTGTCTGCCTCGATCTGAGCCAGCGCAATCAATTTTTGTGGGCGATAATTCCTGAACGGCAATGTCACATTTCGCTTATATATCTTCTGGCCTGCCTATCTATTGCCTTGAGGCTGAAGACGCTCGAAGAATGCGATGCATCCCAGGTGTTCGCAGGGATGATCCGACTCGCAGAGTACTGAGTTTAAACGTTGAAACGTTGGGCTGCAGGGGGGCAACATTTTTGGTGCTTGACTAGAAGGCACCAAATGATCTACACATGCAGAAACAATGTCATTTATAAATATACCCAGTTCCTATTCAGCAACCAACACCTGGTTAATATCCAAAAGACTAGGTATTTCGAAGGCAACATCCAAGAGATATTCACAGAAGTTCATTCGACATGTTGCATCTACGCAAAGCGCAATGTGAAACAGTCACCTAAAAGTCGTACGATCAATGCTGTATGCATGCATGCACTACTGGATCCGCACGTTAGAAGGTGTTCCAGCTTTATCCTGTAAATATCCAGCTAATGTAACCAAGACACATTTACTTTAGATTTAATTCAATATTCTAAGCTAGGTTTTTAATATCAGGC
>JARKHS020005734.1:0-72564 GCA_030143305.2 Amblyomma americanum | reverse complement strand
CGGTCGATGATTGGCCAACGCCTGGGCGGCCTGGGTGGGGGCGCTTTATACGCGGCTTGAAGCATGACGTCATGGGGACTGCGATGGATGAGTTCGATAGCGGATGTGACGTTCTCGCTGCTGCCGTTTTTGAGTTTTTGACAGCTCTCCCAGCTCTCCTCGGACGTCTGTCGACCAACCCGGCGCTTCCGGTGCAGGCGCGTTATCCAATGCGCGCTGATAAAGGCGTCACTGCACATGATGTCACGGCGCCTTGTCTCGGAAGCACGATAAACTCTGAGTCACCCTCGAATTCCACGATTTTGTGAGTGCGTATAACACACCTCTTTGCATGGGGGTGAAGATTTTGGGAGAAAGTAAAACTGCGAGTCCCTCACATTTTTCGTTGACGGTGATGACCCCATAGTGTTAGGCATTCCTGAAAACGTTGAGAAAATTTCCGGCGAAAAAAAAAAGTTCACGAATGGCAGTTTTATTCAACCGTGGCAGTGGCCTGATAAATTGATCTGTCGAAAAATAAATGGTATGCACGTGGTCAAAAAAAAAACTACCAAAGTAGGCATAATTAAGACATATTAGGCTAATTATGGCAGTAATGTAAGGCTGTCGCAACAAAGAGAAAGCCGAAATTGGCCATATCACAACGACTGCCCTCGTAAACCAACAAATGCGTTGCCGCTCCTGCGGGATATTTGCACAGTCACTCAGATACCGTCACAGGCAGCTTATCAAATATAGCTTGTTAAGATACAGCAGTGGTGCGATCTGACTTGGTAAAGCAACAAGCAGAACACCCTTCCACTGCTCCATGTGCTTTTCCACCAAGTTACACGTTTCACTGACAGAGATTAAGGGTCGGGCAGGAACGGAAGACGGAGAGAGAGGGGGGGGGGGGGGGGGGGGGGGCTTAATAAGCTCGATGATAAGTATGCTCAGACTTATAACCAGCCTTATGCTTACTTATAATGTTACCTAGACTTTTAAGGCGTCCTTTTGAAATTATATCGAATATAAGCGGCCGCAGTAGGCTCGAATGAATAGTTTATTTTCAGCAGCGCGCTACGAAGAATAGTTAAACATGGCATAAGTTACTTTGGACTTGCGGACTGTTTGCTGCCACGGGCGCTTGAATACAAAAACAAAAATAATTCACCATAACATGAGGCCAGCGTATGGAGATCGACTGACTTTTAATTAAGAAAACGCGCGAACGAAAGAGCCTTTGGTGATACAGCGTTTGTCAGGTCACGCAAAGCGTATCAGATTCGAAGAATACCCCCAGTGAAAAAACGCTGCCATTGCCTCCATGAGCGCTCCAAACAGTGTCCGAGATGAGCACAGCTCCACAAGAGGGAAGTGCGGTAGGCACTAAATTTTCATGTTCTAACGTCTTGGAATAAGCATCAACGGTCCATTTAACACCATCTATATTAGCACAATATTTATTTATTTGAAATACCTTACAGGCACGTATGGCATTGTGTAAGGGGGGCGGCAAAGCATCAAGATCAAATTTAAAAGGGGGCAAGCAAAAACAAGGCACTATACATGATCAGTAAAAATTTGAAACACCTCAATATAATACAGAACAGTTGACATAGGAACACAGAAATAGGAACGCATGATAAGTGAAGGTAAAGCTGATATAGGAACACCGAAATAAATCCAAAAAAGGGACACAGGGTACATCACACAAAAAATAAAATTGCCAGATAATAAAATATTGCCACACCAGTGGTCAATACTTTTATATGTTACGCAGCGCTCAGTGAGGCAGCAATAGTTGCGAAAGTTAATTACCTAGAGTTGCACAGCATTACCAACATAAGCAAACATTTCTCCAAAAAATCTCCAGTGTCGTGAGAAGCTAGTAATATTCTATATCGTTGGGGCGCCCGTGCAGCGAAGACTGCATGCTTGCAGTGCGTCCCAGGCTTTGTATACTTCCTCCTCATGCAGTACAGATGCACTAATAAAACGACGCAGTTAGCCATAGATAGTATAAATAGCGCAAAATTCACTGCAGCACGATCACAGCTGGGACCTCTGAATAAGCATGCAGAGTATGAGTTGTCTGTCAGCAGTGTTAAATGTACGCCTGAGTTCCTTACGAGAGGGTTGCGCACTCTCACGAACGGCGACCTCCTACATATATGTGCAACGTTGGAAATAACGTTGCGGATTCCTCGAAGAACAATCTCCAGAGATGCCGTTTTGAATTGGATGGGCATGCATCTATACGTTTAAGCGAAGTTACAGCAATTCGCAGATTGAAGGGGGGGGGGGGGGGGGGGCATAATTAGATTATTAGAAATGCGCATACACGGGCACACAAGGCGACAGATTCTTCTTTGTCTCGCTTCTCCTTTTGTCGTAATCTCCGCCTACCTGAGCATTTTTCGTCCAATTATGGATCATCATTCGGCACAAACAACCAACTCGAGGGGGGAGGGGGGGGGCACAGTTATGTTCGTAAGGGCCAACGTTCCTTCCAGCATTCTGTACTACTACTAAGCTCATGGCGGAACACGCGCCAATTACGCCCCGTGAGAAAACGAGGATCAAATCATGCTGCAAGGATCCTCTAAATCATACGGGCAGCCTGATATAAATATGTGGGGGAGCACACTTTCAAATGATTAATCTTAAAAATTGTTTTTTTTGGGGGGTGGGGGGGGGGGGGGGAGGGAAAATGCCGCAGTAGCTGTCTCACATGCCGGCGGACAGCTGAACCGCGCAGTAAGGGAAGGGATAAACGAGGGAGTGAAAGAAGAAAGGAAGAAAGAGGTGCCGTAGTGGAGGGCTCCGGATCAATTTCGACCACCTGGGGATTTTTGACGTGCACTGCATCGCACAGCACACAGGCGCTTTTGCGTTTCGCCTCCATCGAAACACGACCGCCGCGGTCGGGTTCGAACCCGGGAACTCCGTATCAGTGGACGAGCGCCCTAACCACTGAGCCACCGCGGCGGGTATGTTTTAATCTTCCTGTGCCAGTTTGGGTATATAATGGGTTCAGAATGCACTGCCAGCGACAAGTGAAACGCGGACAAGACAACTGAAGCGCAAACAGAACAACCACAAGATTTTGGTTGGGCGAGACTGCATACTATAGCGCACTTGATTTTCACTTGGATGGCGCGAAGACCGTGCACTCCGTGAATGTTTCAATGCACTCCCGCCTATACATCTTACTCAGCAGCCAATATTTCTGTAATGTTTTGTCCACGTTACAGCTATCCTGTACGGGTTTCATTTCACATGATAATAATACATCGACAGCTCCCGTGCGGTGGTCAGTTAGCGCGGAAATGTGCGCATGCCCCTAGATGATGCAGCTGACGCGCTTGCTCGGGCAATTATTCTTATCTGTTGCGAGAATCGAGGGCCGCGGTGAGTAATATATTGAGCAGATATCGCCTCTTGAATTATGGTGTCATCGTGATTACCTCCTGGTTGTTGCTGAATCGCAAGCTGAAACAACATCTCGGATGTGACTGTACATGTTGAACATCTTTAATTAAGCTATGTAGACATGCATGCACAGTACGTCGCTCATATGCTTACTTGACTTTATCGCCTTGTCAGCACCTTAGCGTTATTCAACCTAGCCAACGGACACCCTTGACCGCTGCTATACGAACGTAAAGAAGAACGTTTTTTTTTTAAATATTTTTTTTATTTGTGGAGAACTCGTACATACTATACTCTGCCGTTGTTGTTTTTTTTTTTCCTGTTCTTTTCTACGGACTGATCTTTTGTGCAACACTATTACACTGAACAGCTTAAGAATTCGTATCTGGGACTAACCGAACATGGGTGAATTAGAACGGAAAGTTAATGCCAAGCAAGGAAATACCACAACTGCAATTGCGCCTTGTGTCGCCCCTTCTAGTGACCATGCATTGCCGCGATAATCTGAGTGAACGTTCAGTGCAGTCAGTTTACGCAAAAAAAAAATGCAGGTTTGGCGTTATCAACGGAAACGTGCGGGCAGAGGCTGAAGTCGCCGTGGTCTTCAACCCGACTGCTATCACAGAGAAGTAAAACCGCTGGAACCTGGGAGCCCAAACCGATCATGCGGCATAAACTATGCAATCAGCGACATCTGACAAACAATTCATGGATTACATCAACGCCTCTGACAAACAATTCATGGATTACATGAACGCCTAACCCTCCAGTAATGTCAGTATGTTTGAAACCCCCGACACATTTTACTCTGCACAGGGGCGTCACGAGATTCGGGGGAGGAAACGTACGCAACCGTGCGCTCAAGCTCAAGCACTGCAGCGTGGTGCTTGCCTTCTGAGCGCCTGAACAAGACCATGGCTGAGGACGACTCCATACTGCTATTGCTCCCGGTAAAAACCGGTTTTATGGCTGTTTATGGCAACGTTTATGTTTGTCTGGAAAATAAAGGAGCATTTATTGCTTAGGAAATTGCATTTAAGTTTTTCCCGCCACTCTCTATTCAAACATTTGACGTCTTAACTGAAAGGACTCCGCGATCACCGTTTTCAAGTGAATGGCGGTGCAGCCTAGCCTCTGGGATCCGCGACGGAAAGCTATGTCGACGCAGGCTGTGTACTTCTGAAATCAGCCGATGGCGGTGACACCTGTATTTATTTATTTTTGCCTTTTCTCGCCTACAAAAGCTCCACTTTCAGTTAAAGTAGCTTCTTTATCGTTAGAATGTAGTACTCTATCGATACAGACCAACTTCAATATGTCTTTAGTGCCGTTTAAGTCTAGTAGAGCAGACGTTTGGGCTAGTTGGTATTGACTCATCATGACAAAAAACAGAGAACAAGAAGGAAGACACCACCAGCGCTGACTCGCAACCGAAATTTAATTAAGAAAAAAAAACGAACAGGTATACATGCAATAACCACCTGAAACTGCACACGTCAAAACCACGTGGGAACACGTTAACGCGCGTGGCAAGGAAAAGGTTACCAAACACGAGCAGAGTGCTGCCGACTGTCCAAAGAGCAGAATTCCCTATCTGAAAGGGCCACGGAAGGTTCGCTGACGCACCGGTTAGCATTTTTTTTTTTCTAATAGAAAAGGCTCCAGTGACTTCGCGGGTCGCCTGGTCTTCTTGGTGGAAAAGAAGAGTAGTTCTCGAAAAGTAGGGCGCGCATTTGAAAACCCGGCAATGAGTCAGTGCAGAGTGAACTGCGGTGCCCGAAAAGCCTCACTTTCGCCCTGCTCCCTTTTTGGCCGATACGCACTTTACCGCAGGACAACGGCAGTCGGTACGAGACACCCTTCCTACAAATGATGAAAGGCGATATTTTTTTAGTTGCGCATGATCGCCGCTTCTTGCGGCTTAATTCCGGTCGCCAATTTTCTGTCCACCGCAGCCAGCCTATTTGGCTCCGAAAACACTACCCTGACGTCGTACCTCTTTGTCGGGCTCTGAAGACCACGGGAGTGTAAGGGATGACAGCCAGCCTATACGGCGCCCACTATCATCCCGACCTCGTCTGATGGCCCCTGACTTAACCCACCACTTTTCCTAAAGATGACGTGGTCGGGAAAACCACTACGACTTAAACGAACAACTTGCTCCGAGACGCGTTCGGCAACACAGTGGTGGCAGGACCCGGAAGTGGCGGCTCTAAGGCATGAAACCGCTATGCCATCCTTAATCAGTTTAGAATGGCCCGACTAATACCCAAGGAGCGGTTGTGCAGTGCGCGGGCGAAGCACCCAGTTGAGATCGTCCGACATGGCGCTCAAGGACAAATCAAGGAAACGTTGCTCACAGGGACCTCTGTCGTGAATTTTAGACCATGACCATATTGACTGAAAATTTTTAGAACGTCTGCCATTTCAGAGGCCTGAGGTTTACATCTGAACATCTTTCTGCGTGCGGACAGCCGCTTCCGCCCTAGACTTTCTCTGACTTGCGAACCTGTAATACCGTAGACGCCTGTAATGAATCTTGCAGCCTTTTTTTTTTTGTGCGCGCTCTAGCTTGTCTTCAAGAACATTTGTGAACGGGTCCTAAGCTACGCACGCGTATTCTAACACGAGCCTAACACAGGCAAGGTAAGGATTAAGACGAGCGACAGGCAGTAATACTCCTCCAGAAATAATGCAATGTGGTACACTATTTCTGGTTGTCAGATCTTTGGTTCAGTCCGCGTGCGTTCATGAGCAGCCAAAATTATGGAATTTAACGGTATACCTGAAGAGCACCATTCAGTCATCACTCAGGCAACGACTGGACGCATATGGAGGCATCAACGTGTCCGAATTCAGCTGTTCCAGTGAGTGGAGGAAAGCCTCTGAAGCAGTAACCTGGCGACCCCTGTCTGTCTGCCACCGAATGTGTATAACTGCCACCGGGACCCATCTTACAGAGACGAGAAATCGGTGAGAAGTCAGTGAGTTGTGTAACAATTTTAGGTGCAAGACAATGCAGCAGAATGTAGAAGAAAACACAACCACATGACGGCGCTGTGGAATACGAACCCACAATGTGCATGTTGCGTACAGTGCTCTACAAAATGAGCTAAGGTGGCGGCGATCTCGCATTTTACTTTCGAATGTATTTGTGTGGCGTGGGCGAATCCTTATTTTTGAGGTCGAAGCGAAATCGTAGTGAATATTGACATTAGACGAATAATTTCGAAATGAGTAGCCCGAATACTTATAATCACTTACCTTGTAGTCTAGAATGAAAAAAAAAAAAACGAATGTCGTGGTAGGACATTTTCAGATTAACTGCCATGAATGGTATGGCAACTGCTATTCTATAGATTGCAGTATAAATTACAGGGTTTTCCATTATCGTAGTGTTTCAGTGACTGCCAATTAAAACGGTCGAACAATGCCCGCTCCACATGGGTGCCATTGCTTCGTATAAAGACCAGAAAAATATTGATACACTTTTATCGAGGCTTAATTGGCACGTGCTGTGTCAAAACGTCACTAGAGAAGACTCGGAGGTTCTCATAACGAAAAATCTTAGGATATTTTTCGCGAAGCATCTCCCGTCTGTAGCTTGTTATAGTGCGTGCTGTTGAAAAGTATCGCTTTTTGTTTGAATACAGGAATCGACAGACACTTTTGAACAACCATGGTTAAAGCAGGCTGCAAGTGGATACAGCGATGCTTTCGCCACTGCATTGGCTCTTTGAGAGAGGCAACACAGAACGGGAGGCCGACTATATACTCGGGTAGCCGGACACCTTTTCGGCAGCATCTTGATGCCCGCACTGATTGGAATCGATATTTCAACACTCAATCCAGTGACGACAATTAAGATAATGCTGGCAGCAATGAATGTTCTTACGGGCGAGTCAATGGATGGGCCTGCGCTGCCGCGCTGCCTCTCCCGAAATATCGAAGTATTCTGGAACATCTGAGTAATTCGACACGCTCGAATGCTTGGAGTCGAAGCGAATGTCGAACAACTGTTGCATTGGCGCGTCGAATATTTCAAATATTCGCCCATCCATAGTGCTTGTGCTACATGTGGCCTATAGCCTTGCAAGTGTTCCCCGTTGTCACATATGATCATGAAATAATAATAATAATAATTGGTATTGGGGGGAAAGGAAATGGCGCAGTATCTGGCTCATATATCGCTGGACACCTGAACTGCGCCGTAAGGGAAGGGTAAAGGAGGTAGTGAAAGAAGAAAGGAAGAATTAGGTGCCGTAGTGGAGGTCTGCGGAATAATTTCGACCACCTGGGGATCTTTAACGTGCACTGACATCGCACAGCACACGGGCGCCTTAGCGTTTTTCCTCCATAAAAACGCAGCAGCCGCGGTCGGGTTCGAACCCGGAACCCGACCGCGGCTGCTGCGTTTTTATGGAGGAAAAACGCTAAGGCGCCCGTGTGCTGTGCGATGTCAGTGCACGTTAAAGATCCGGGTTCGAACCCGACCGCGGCTGCTGCGTTTTTATGGAGGAAAAACGCTAAGGCGCCCGTGTGCTGTGCGATGTCAGTGCACGTTAAAGATCCCCAGGTGGTCGAAATTATTCCGGAGCCCTCCACTACGGCACCTCTCTCTTCCTTTCTTCTTTCACGAAACAGAGCTGTTATAGCACTGCACGCGACATGTGGATGTCGTGGGTTCGTATACTCCGCTGGTTGCAAGGTGTGGTTGTCCTTTCTTCAGTTTTCTGTAAAGTTATCTCCTATATAAAATTATTGCGCGACTAATTTTTCATTTTAACCAGAAATTCCGAGAGAGAGAGAGAGAGAGAAAGCACGCCCCTGTTCATCCCTCGGCCTCAGTGACTGGTATCGCTTCTTACGTGAGGCGCTGTGGACGACTGCTGGTCGAGCGTGGTCGACTCGGTTGCCAAGGGCCGCCGTCGGGGCCGCATAATCAGAAGGAACCGCGCCGACGAAAAAAGGGCGACCACCTGCCCCCGAGATAAGCACACCGGAGGCTGTGTTTTCTGTCGCCCACTGCCGCCGCACCACGCGCGCGCTCGGCGCGTCACCCTTCCCCTCTCCTTAGGTGGGCATGAAAACAACGGCGTCCAAGCCCGGCGCGTATCTCTCGCGCCAGAGAACAATGCGCTCTCTTCCACCTCCCTGATTTCCGGCCTGGCGCGTGACGCCAGAAGCGCGCCGTTCGTGAAGAGTTTGCCCGTAGTCTTTGATGACGACGACTTCTATAGCAGCTGGCAGTGACGCGTGCGCGCGCGCTCTTCGTTATGTTCGAGGCCTCGCGGCGCTCCTTGCCCCAGCAACGGCTCTCGTTTTTTTTTTTTTTTTGCCTTCCTCAAACAGGGCACACTGCGAAACCGACAGCAAACGAAGAATCACTTCTAACAAGCAGGCTGTCGTGTTTCGTGTTTATTGATTCATTCGTATTAACTTCAGGGTACTAAATGAAATTGGAAAAAGGAACAGGCAAAATGTCATAGAGTTTCTTACTATTAACTAGAGGGAAAGCTGGCGCCTCGCCTATGGGAGTTTGCATGGAGCTGCATCGAGACCACCTGTGCCACCATGGGCGCTCAAAGCATCATGGGGCGGAGAGCTACCGACTGCAGAACCACAGCTTTTGGCCAAAAAATAATGAAAAAGGAAACATTGTTCGATAATCAAGAATGTCCTAACATTCAATATCCTGTCTATAAATTGGAACAAACGAGCAGAAAAGCGTGTAAATGCAAAGTTTGCCCAAAATAACCGATGGCTTGCTCTCCTATTGGCCAAGCATTGCAGACCACAAAAGCCAACATTTCGTGCTTAACAGGCGCACTTTTAAAAAGAAATATGTTTTGGAAAAATATGTTGTCACTTCAACAATTTAAAAGGTTTTCCCACAACCTTTCGGAAAACAAAAACCTTTTATTGGCGTCGTGTGCTGTTGCGTTCTCGCTACAATGGCTTTTGCGCACTACTTTTACGCCGAAGTCGTCTGCGCGCGGAGCGCGCCGTGGATACGGAATGGGACATCTCTGTAACGCCACTCTGTGTTCCTGAAAAAAGCTACTGTCCCGCACCAAGTAGCTCATCGCCCCATGATGCTTTGCGCGCCCATGGAGGTAAAGGTGCAGCGCCGCCAGCTTTCCCTCTAGTTAATAGTAAGAAACTATATGCAAAATGTAAAGCGAGACCGCACAATACGTATACAAATTTGAACGCTCCCCGCGAAATACAAAGGAACATGCGTCGAGACAAAAAAAGAAATGCCTCTTATAGTATTAACATTTTTTTACAGATGCTCCACGACGCACGCACGCACGCACGCACACCAGGGGCCTTCACGGGTATTACACAGGGTGAAATTGGGGAGGAAGCAATTACATGAACTCGAAGGAACACGCAAGCAAAGATAAGTAAGTTTTCACACCTGACAAAATAATGCAATATAATGCAAACGTGTACGGCAGTTTGCGAAGGAAAGGTTATTCAAAAAGAAACAAATATCTTTAAAAGAAAAAATAAACTTGAAAAAAATTAACTTATTACCAAGAGCGGTTACTATACAGCATGTTAAACAATATTACACGCTTGTAACTATACACACACTTGTAAAAGAAAATGAACTGTCATTGCCGACCAGATGATGCAGTATAATATAGGACATTGCAATCATATACATCGCATAAAAAATACGATATGGATGCTCTAATGTGCCTAAAGCATTCATAAATCATGTGAGGTCAGGTATCGGCAGGCAAACTGTCGCGGCCCGAGATGACAAGCAGGAGAGGCGAATAATTAAACAGACTGGTGAACGCAAGCGGGGCCAATTTTAAATGGGTGCGTGATGATATGTGGTGAACAGGGTGCAGAAATATTTCTCTAAAGCGTGAGGAACCTTGTGTGTTAAACTGTATAGATGAAAGAAAGGCGGAGATGACGTGTTCTGGTTTCAAGAGGAATTAAGTTAAACCATTGTTTTTGTCTTGTTACGCTAACTGGACAGGAATAAAGCCGTGGCAGTTCTATAAAGCGGTGTTACGTACAACACGTGAAATTTTCTCGAGCATCATTAGGTTAGCCCGTTATAAGAAAAAAAAAAAACTGGCTGCGATCAATTGCATTGACGCGAAGGAAATGCGCCTTTTCGACTCCTCTTATGAAGTAATGAGAGAGGCGTTAAAGCTGCTTTGAAGTCACTTTATTATGCTGTGTATTGTGAATTCTTAATCTATTTAAGCGACTTCGACCATGTCGGAACTACGGACGGGCTACGACTGGGTCACTGGCAGACGCGGCCCAGCCTCCATCGTCCGGTTTCTAGCACTTAACTTGCATCGTGGTTAAGGCATCAGCGTTTCACGCACACAAAAGCTCTGCTTCGGCAACTTCGTCTTTTTCCAGAGGCATTCTACATCTATAATTTTGTTGCGTCATTCTCAGTCATTTTTAAATTCTGCCGAGTCATTTTCAGTCATTTTTATTTTTCCTGCGTCCTCCTTATCCCGGCCTCTCCCTCCGCTCCCCTAAAAAGAGTATAATATGGGTGAGAAGAAGAAATAAAAATAAAGTTCACCAGCCCGCACCACCCCGGCCAAAACGGGCTTCCCTACATAAATTAGCGTGGGCAGTTGACAAAGAAATAAAAATAACATTTCCCAACAGGTGGAGAGAGAGACTGGTTAATGGTTTATGGTTTATGGGGGTTTAACGTCCCAAAGCGACTCAGGCTATGGGGGACGCCGTAGTGGAGGGCTCCGGAAATTTCGACCACCTGGGGTTCATCAACGTGCACTGACATCGCACAGTACACGGGCCTCTAGAGTTCCGCCTCATTCGAAATTCAACCGCCGCGGCCGGGATCGAACCCGCGTCTTTCGGGACAGCAGCCAAGCGCCGTAACCACTCAGCCACCGCGGCGGCTACGGAGAGAGAGAGATTTTCCTCTATTCACCTGCCACCTGTCAAGCGTGAGGGAGGGAGGGAAATCCCCCTAAACACCACCTGCCACGGTTAGCATGTGGAGGCACCACACAGGCGCCGCCGCCACCGGGCAGATTTCGCCTTTATGGCCCTCCTAATGATATCACATTAATGCTAAGTAAAGCATTTTTGGAAACGAGTTGCACCTAATGTATTGATGCTGGAAGGCTGTTCCATTTTTGTAGGTGTTGGGCTTTTCAGTCTGAACCCGGATAAACACCGATAACAATACGCCAAATTCAGTTTTCGAAATTTGGTTTTAACCGAAAAAACTTGCTGTCATTTGAGTAGGCGTTACACTGAGTCAAACAAGGTACATAAGGCAGGAGTGCGGTAGGACGGTGTTACCGTCAGATCAAGCATAGCGCAGTAGTTGTGCGTTTTCAGGAATTGATCCGCTACTCTGTGCACACCTGTGCGTATATACGGTAGTGTACACCAGGAGTGCATCGTCATTTACATGTGGTAAAGAAAGTAGATGGATCATCTACCGCAGGTGAGGTCCGAACTGATCTACTTTCTAAAACTTTACACCCCCCTGGAGATTATTCCTCACAGGAGTATTCCCCCCGACAAACTAAAAGTTGCGCTTGCCACCGTGTTGTTCACATAGGGTAGCAAAAACGACCCGAACAACTATCCCACAACTTCGGTATTGCCATTCTTTCCGAAAATAATTGAGCGCGTACTTTTTAGGCGGTTCTTACCAAGGAATTCTGAACAAAAGCATCTTTGAACGGGAAACCATTTATGCACACAATTTTTTTCATATAATGTTAAGACTTCTCAATAACAATCAACATATCTGCACATCACCCGACGGCAGTCTTGAATTTTTTTTTTCTATTAACGTTCCCGCTATCGTCGAAAGCGTTCCCCCTTGGTTTTCTGTGGGAGTCTTGGCTGTTCGATGCGGCCGATAGAAACACTTTAAAAGAAGCATTTTGCTACGCATAAGTATAATGGACCATTACCTCCAATATTACCGCAAAAGTGTCTCACAATTTTCCAATTTTCAAAATTTTTGTCCGAAATTGCTGGACATGTTTGCAACGAACATTATGGTTTTTCTGACTACACATGTACCACAGTAGTTAAATATGGGTTCCACAGAGGCTGTTGTTGTGTGATACTTCGTGTTATTTGTTCTCGCGGTATGCCAGAAACGCCTGGGATTAGCACACTGGCCATGTTTGCAATCTAAACAGTAAACTTAGCAGACCTCACACTTACCAGATGTAGGTTCAAGAAGTTTCTCTACATGCCGACCAGATATATACGCAGAAATGGAGCGTTTAGCAACGCATTCCCGCCGCGGTGGCTCAGTGGTTAGGGCGCTCGACTACTGATCCGGAGTTCCCGAGTTCGAACCCGACCGCGGCGGCTGCGTTTTTATGGAGGAAAAACGCTAAGGCGCCCGTGTGCTGTGCGATGTCAGTGCACGTTAAAGATCCCCAGGTGGTCGAAATTATTCCGGAGCCCTCCACTACGGCACCTCTTCTTCCCTTCTTCTTTCACTCCCTCCTTTATCCCTTCCCTTACGGCGCGGTTCAGGTGTCCAACGATATATGAGACAGATACTGCGCCATTTCCTTTCCGCCCAAAAACCAATTATTATTATTATTAGCAACGCAGAAAGTAGGTTTTTTATTTTTTTTTTACACAGTCGACTTGTGTGTCTGCTAAACCAAGACCCGAGGGTTACTCTTACGATGCATGCATCTCGCAGGGAAGGAATGTTGATGCTGCTCGCCGTATCGTTTCGAGAGCGAGCCTTGACTTCTAGAATGAGGCCGATATCTGTACTCTGTATCGCAGCTTGTTGGCAGTGAGATGGAGGCTGCAGTCGGCCCTTGACGATCGGCGTCGCGATGGGGTCCCTGTGTCCCTCCCTATACGCGCCAGAGCGTCCTCGGGCACACAAACCAATCGTCTTGATTAGTGTGAGATAGGGTGACGCGTTCGCATATGAAAGGCTGGGCAGTTTATAAGATGACTGACTATGCTTCATAGCAGGAAAAGGTGAGACGGAGTACACTGTCTTGTTTGGTCTCAGGCCGGCACTTAATTGGAACCGAACAAAACGCACATAATCCTCCACGTGCAGAGAGATGACACACGCTTGTTGGCGCTATGTAGTCAGTGCTCCAGAGCAACTGAAGTTTTTTTCTCTACGCATTCTTAAATGAGAAAGCTCGGGAGCAGGAACGAAAAAAAAAAAAAACTTCAATCCTCACAGCAGCTCCAGTATATGGCCTCAATCACGAAGTTAACCGAACAACTGCATTCGTTCCGTTTCACTTCTCTTCCCTAATATTTCTGATATATATATATATATATATATATATATATATATATATATATATATATATATATATATATATATATATATATATATATATATATATATATTCACGCTACAGAAGCTTCCTCTTCTCTGTTTTGCTAGCGAGTGGCGGCGTTGCTTTGCAGACCAGAGCCAGGCGCACGAGGACGCTTGAAACGATTCCATTTCGGAGGCTCAGAACAGAAAGAAGGAAAAGAAGCAGCGTTTGTCTCATTTGTGACTGAACACCGCGTGTCATGTTGTCACACTGAGAAGCTGGAAAATGTGACAGGCGGGGGACACGCATAGCCGCTGGAAACGAGGCTGCGATAGGAGAGGTTTACAACTAGATACTGCTCGCTCCAAGGGTTCACTGCGTCTGGGGGGAAATCCCAGAAAAACACGCCTGAATGCGCTTCTTTTTTTCTTTTTCGCTCGTTCGAGCGCCTTGGCAGGAAACGCAGAAAGGCGGGACGAAAGCTCGATTTTGTGCTCAACTTGGGGAGGTCGAGCAGTGTTTGCTAGCCGCGTGGTTGTGCTAAACACGCCTATGCAGGAATAGTACTGTACAGAGGAAAGTAAAGGCGAACTGAACGCCACAAGAAAGTATCTTAGCACACTTCACGGCGAGGAAAGTTAGATAAGTTTTGGAGGCTCAAACTTGCGCACCGCAAGATTATGTACCTCGTAGAGGCAACAATTTTCTCCCGTTGCACGCATCGTTGCATGCAATGCGTCGGACGCAGCAACGCGCAGTTCCATATTCGAGGAGTCGGTCGTATGCATGCGGTCAGGGGTGAAGCGAGCCGGTGCCGACGGGGATGCATTACGGCATCCGCGAAGGGGCGCGAGGCTGTTTCGGACAGCTAAAAAAACAAAGAGCAAAAGATTGCGAAAAACAAGATCCTACGCACAATATTAAAACTGAGAAACTGCCCTGTCTGTGTACACGTTTGTACGGAACTTCGCTCGCAGCAAGCGGATTGATAATGATCGAGCAGAGGACGGTATACGGCTGGCTTTGTGCGCACGCACCACTTTATGACGCGCGTTTTGCATCGTAACCGGTCATGACCTACATATTTTCTTGTAATTACGCGCAGACTTATCACGATGTCATTTATGAGTTGACAACGCACATTATTCATTCTTTTTCTTTCAAAATCTAATTATGGCTTGCCGCAAACATGAAAACCAATGCAGAGCAGACAAATGGTGCCGCGAAACATTCCTCTCTGAGGCCTGCTCTCCCGAAAAACTTGCAATTCAAAGCATTCGACACCTGCTGATTGTAACAGAGAATGGAATTACAATTTCATTGCGGGATATAAAGACAGGAAGCGTTTTGTAACACACATATCGATTGTGTACAGTGCAGACAGAACGATGAACCAGTACCGGAGTGTATCACGTGAGTAACATATCAAGCACATGGTTCGCCTTTGTCATGTCTCTTTCCCGTTCGTTGACATGTAAAGTATTTGGGGGCAAGCGTCCAGAATTCGCGACATCACAATGATCAACCTGTGGTAGCCATGACGATGTTTCAAAACGTATAAATGAACGGTTTGAAATCTGGAAACTCTAGGGGTGTCTAGAGACGCGTTTTCTTAATTGTGTTAATTGCGCTTAATTGGGTCCTTAGTTCACATTACCAAGAGGGCCTCTAGATGGAATGCAAAATCACAAATATGCCACCGCAGTAAATTATACTACACATGAAGCGACTCGCACGAAGTATAGTGCTTCTGAAAATGAAAAAAAAATCTATCTGCCGTGACACACACACACAGATAGCATAGATGTCATATCTGGTGTAGATGAACTCCGGAGCAACAACAGCAGCGACAAGAAAGAAAAGAGAAGATAATATTGCAAAGCACAAAGCGTATTGGAAGAGAAAATAAATGCCTCTGATAGAGGATAACGTTCATAGCTAGCTGCTCTTCACGCGTTGTGTTGTGCCGTCCTGAGCTGTATATCTCCGACACTCGGGAATTCCATTTAGCAGCTGCGGGGCCGGATGTGTGAACCGTTCAATTAGGGCACCGCGATTACAGCGCGCGTCGGAATTCACGCCGGCGGCGAGCAAAAGCGATCAGATCTGAACTGCGCGTGCCGAGCTGTCCGCCAGCCGCGTTCGCTGAGTACTCGGGCGGAATGAAGCGCGAGTTATGTGCATGACCTACAGAACAGGTTGAGGTGTTGAATGCTACATGCACACGCACTCTTTCGAGATTCAGCGTTCGGCCATGCGGGCATGCAACCAGGGAGACGAACCCCGTGTAAACCACATGTGTCGACGCAAAATAGTACAACTGCATGCACTGCTTGTCTCTTGTTAAAACAATGTTAGCCTCTTTTTTTCCCCGCAATTTCTAGATATACCCACGTCCCCCCTTCGCTCTCGAAGTGGCGAGATCATTCAGCGTAAGACGTCAGCGTTGTGGTCAGGAAACTGAACACTTCGTGCCCGTACGCGATAGGCAGGTCTGATCTCATTTCCTGAGACAGCGAGCGCACGGAACTCGATCAAGCACACACTTCATGGATGGATGGATACGGCTGAACCCTTTAAATCGGGCGGTGGCTCAAGCCACCTAGTTATGACTAATGAAATTTTACTCTTTTCTTGATTTTAGCCACCAATCAGATAACCTTCGCTTGGTTACTTCTACCCGCTTAAAATCTACTTTCCCTTCACTGTCCTTAAACCCCAATGCCTTGGGTAAGTCAGCCCCGCTGCTTTCCACTGTAGGGTGAAGCCCTTTACAGAAAAGTATAAAGTGTTCAGCCGTTTCCTCCTCCTCTCCGCAGGCAATGCACAACGTGTCTATCTCGTGGTACCTGACTCTATACGTCCTAGTCCGCAAAACTCCAGTCCTGGCCTCAAACAACAAGGAGCTTCCCCTACAATTGTCGCACGTTAGTTGCAGCTCCCTAACACGACAGAAGACCACAACTGAGGGCTTATTATTTGTCCTTAGTGTGGAGTGTATTCTCACTCCAGGGCACTATGCAGGCCAAAGCGTGGTATCCGCAGCTTTCATCAGCATGTGCACACAGAGGCGTCAACGTTAGGCTGATGACGGACATGATCGACTACGACATAATAGCAGAACTGATAGCCTATTTGCTCATAGATGACGCATAGGCAGTTAGTCTAATAACAAAAAAACATCAGATAGAAAGTCTGACGGGGTTATTAGATTCCCTGACGCTGGGCATTGGCAGAGGTCTGCATTTGGAGCACAGTAGACCAATGCCTTTGGAAACCCAGCGACATCACATAAGGACCACGCAGAGTATAAAAGCTCTATACATTTACCGCGTTTAAATAGGCAGCCTTCACTAGGCTTTTATAGCCAGTCTAAATGGCTCATTCATATGTACTGGTGGTGAGTTGTAGATGAGCGAAGCTATCTCAACAAATATCGCTACAATAGATATTCATTATGCATCGTGATAAAGTTAGCAGACTTTCCTGTGACGTTATTAATTGAAATTCGCAATAAAATAGTGACGTCAAAGAAGGTAGCGCTATTCTTGTACAACGTTTGTCAAATCGTACATGTTGCTTCTCCTTAGGCTAATTCGAACACATACCAGACTAATAGGAGAGCCATGCAGCAAACATGTCCAACATTCTCGGGCAAAAATTTTGAAAACTGGAAAATTGCAAGAAACTTATGGAAATATTGTAGGTAATCGTCCATTAATCTGATATATTGCAAAACCACTCTTTTAAAGTGTTTCCATCGATCGGATCGAAGAGTTAAGACTGCCATAGAAAACCAATGGGGACGCTTTTGACGATAGCAAAAACGTTGATATATAAAAAACATTCAAGATTGCCATCGGGGTGATCTACGGATATATTGATTGTTATCGTGAAATCTTACATTGTATGAAAAAGTTACGTTCATCCACGGTTTCCCGCTCGAAAATGCTGTTGTCCAGAATTGTTGGGTATGTGTAGAAATGTGCTAGGCCAACACAAAATAACATTAGAATTATCGGTAGGGCGGCGCCTCATTGGATACAGCACGCCGAGCTGCTGACCTGTAATAATAATAATAATTGGTTTTTTGGGGAAAGGAAATGGCGCAGTATCTGTCTCATATATCTTAGGACACCTGAACCGCGCCGTAAGGGAAGGGATAAAGGAGGGAGTGAAAGAAGAAAGGAAGAATAGGTGCCGTAGTGGAGGGCTCCGGAATAATTTCGACCACCTGGGGATCTTTAACGTGCACTGACATCGCACAGCACACGGGCGCCTTAGCGTTTTTCCTCCATAAAAACGCAGCCGCCGCAGTCGGGTTCGAACCCGAGGACTTCGGATCAGTAGTCGAGCGCCCTAACCACTGAGCAACCGCGGCCGGGCATCTACATACAGGGAATGCCTTATTCACCGCACTTATAGCGCACCCACGAATTATTCCCGTCTCTTTTGTTCTTTGTTTGCGCTATAAATGCACGAGTTTTCTCAATCTTTCTTTTCCGATCGGCAAGCTGTCTGCTTCTGCTACACTCCCACGCTTCCGACGAATATGTCCCCCGGTCACGCAATGTTCTCCGAGTTAACCAGCTCGGCAATCATGGAGGAGCAACATTTTTTTTTTTTGTTTCCTCGACCTCTCCAGGGGCGCTAAGCGAGGCACACGTGCACTCGGCGCCGTTCCAGTGCTTCCCGAACTGGACATCGCGCCTCCCAGGGTGCGATAAAAGGGAGGGGGGTGGCACGTATCGCCGCGTCCAAACTATTCCCGAGTGAGCATAGCCTCTGGCCGCTCAGCTTCGAGATAAGCGCGTGCCCGGCAAGGCCGACAGCGCGCCGCCTTAACATGTACACGTACTATCGCGCGTGTGTGTACGGTGACCTTCCTTCCTGCATGCTTGCCCAGCGCATTGCCCTACTATATATGGGCCGGCCGAAGACCAGCTGTACTACGCTCTGCAGTGTGGCACGCAGCGTGCTGGCGACGAAATGGACTAATCACATTTCCAGGCACTCGAGAAGTGAAAGTACACGGGGCACCCAGCCAGAAAACGCTCCGTAGCACATCACGCGCCGTCTGCCTGCCATGGCTCGCGACGCGCTAGCGCGCAGCAGAGCTTGAGGAAAACCGGGGCGGAAACGCTGAACTGGGGAACGTAGTATTCCGCAGCCGCGCTATAATGCGGGCCGGAGTTGGCATGCGCCGCGGAGGTCCCGCCCTCTTCTCTGCGCTGCTGTGCAGCCGCTGCGCCACATGCAAATCGGGTTCGGCTAGGGAGGAACTGTGCGCTTGTGACGCTGGCCTCGGCCATTGAGCTGCCCGGCCTCGTCTTCAGACGTGCGGCCGCAATGGCCCCGAAAAAGGTGCTTCGAAGCCACAATCCAATATTTGCGGTGCGGTCAAAGTCAAAGCTCGAATTATGCTACACTGATCGTGACTACCATGTAACTTTCTATCTAATTTGTACTCTCCCCTTCTCAGTTGTAATTTTGCTCCCTAAATAAGCTGAGCAGGTTTCTTCAGCCATAATTAAAGGGCGCCGGTAGACTCAGACCTCCTACTTCACGAACACTGAGGACTGTAGAGCTTCAACTGGATGTCCCTTTAGTCGGCACTTTGATTCGCTTCAGGAACAGTTGCACGTCATATTACGTCTTTTGCTGTTACTGCTGAGTGCTCCTCCGCGGGCCTCGTAATCGATTCGTTAACAACAGATCGCACCTGAAAACTACTCATGCACTCGCCTTTTTATTTTCTTTCTTAACCGTAGCAGCGCATAACGCGCTTTTAGCGCCCTGTGTCGAGAAATCGCGACATTGCATGCCCTGCACACATTTGTCATTCCTGCATGAAGCTTGCATACAAACTTTGATGTCCACGTGTTATCAGGGGCTCCCGATTTTTGGTCGAAATGCCATCTGGCGCCACTGTGAGGAAGCTGCGTGAAGGAAAAGGGGGCACGAACGTGTGACTTCCAGTGTGGCTACTTCCAGCCAGCATTCAACGACGCCTAGTCTCGAATTGGTTACTCTCCTTGGGCCCCTGAAGATTGCTGTGTCATGTTCGACGAATGAAACCCTCCTTTTAGAATTTCCTGACTTCCGGTTTGTCACCAATTTGCGACACTGGGAATTTGCGCCACATTTTGCTTGCCGAAAAAAAAAAAACATGCATGGAAACTCATTCCGCTGGAGAATTTTCGCGCTTCTGTACTTACACGCAATGGCTGCAGCAGAGCCCTGCAGGACGCATATTTCGTCAGAAAATATCGTGGCAACTGCTGCACGAAGCACGAACTTGAGCGAAGAGAAGGAGGGAGACACCTCAATTAATACACGCCCTTTTACCTAATAATAATTGGTTTGGGGGGAAATGAAATGGCGCAGTATCTGTCTCATATATCGTTGGACACCTGAACCGCGCCGTAATGGAAAGGTAAAGGAGGGAGTGAAAGGAGAAAGGAATAGAGAGGTGCCGTAGTGGAGGGCTCCGGAGTAATTTCTACCAGCTGGGGATCTTTAACGTGCACTGACATCGCACAGCACACGGGCGCCTTAGTGTTTTTCCTCCATAAGAACGCAGCCCCCGCGGTCGGGTTCGAACCCGGGAACTCCGGATCAGTAGTCGAGCGCCCTAACCACTGAGCCACAGCGGCGGGGCAAGCCCTTTTACCTGGAAAAAAGCTTCTCACGACAGGGTACACGTCACACTCCTAACCACTTTCCCCACCACAACCTCCCTGCTTCTTCATACCATTCCGACCTTTCTTCCTTGCTCGTTGCTAACGGTCACCGCATTTATCTTGAGTTCCGAATGAAGCCAGATCCTTTTGTCGAAACCTTACTTCCCGCATTGAAGGTCCTGCTTCAAGGAGCATCTTCCTCGCTCCCTTCTACCGTGAGCTGCTGCACGAGTGGCCAATGACAGTGAGGACCGTGTGGGTTTTTGAAAAGGATCAGCCGTTGCACGCATTTAGCAGCAATTATCGCGAGGAGGAATGTACAGCTAAAGCCAACGACAGCCGGAGTTTACCCTTCGCAAGAGGAGAAAAGAACGCATGGGATAAACGAGAAGAGACTTACCTAGGCGAAACAGCTAACCAGCACAAGGACTATACAGAAGAGCAGACGAAAAACAGCGCTGTGTACCGTCTTTCCTCTCGTCTTTGTGCTGTTGGTGGGCCGTTTCACCTAGACATGCGAAACCAACTTACCCATCAGTTTGTGTTGAGAACAGACTTGTCCCTAAAATGCACCATCACCAAGTAACAGGCATAATGCGACTTCCTTGCCATGTCCAGACCTAGGCTTGTGCGTAACGCGTTACAAGTAACTGACTACGCTAATAGATTACATTTTCTTCGAATTTTGTAGCGCATTGATTGATTTTGTAAGGTGTAAAGTTGTCGGTAATCCAAATATTTATTTTTTCCAGTAAACGATTACTAGTAATCTGTTACATTTTTTTCTGAACTTAAAAAAAAAAATCTGAACGTCGGGTTTAGTGACCTTGAGATTTGTCCCCTCATAGCGCGAGCAACACAGAAGCGCGGCGCTTTGTAACTTGGAAAAAACTGCAGATGAAATTACCAGCTGGCTGGGGTGGGGTGGGGAGGTGGGTCCACGATGGCGGTGGGTGGACGGGCTTGCAGCCCCCTACCTAGAAGAGTGAAGTGGGGAGGTGAGTGGTGCTTTGGGAGCATGAAGCTTTAGACAAGTTCGTTTTGCAATACAGTCTTACGCATATCTTTCACAGTTAACGGTGTGTCTGAAGGACGGCGTCTATGACTTCACTTTCACAAAACAGCCACGACCTTTGCCCTGCAGCGTAGCAGTCTACTAGGAAAAGGCACACGTAATATGCACCACACTCAACGCACCGCTACGAGTACAGGCGATAGAAGAAACTACTTTTGAAAAGTGATTGCCGAGCTTTAACCGGAAATATTCAGGTCACTTGCTTAGGTGACTTCAACCGGCTGACCGGTTTAAAAAAATCGATTAATTAAAGGGTTCATCAATCAAACGTCCAATCTTTAACGACACAGCCGTTTAGCTTAACGCATTTTGTAACAAGGCAACAAACGTGGTTCGAAGATGGGAATGTAACGCAGTTTAATTAGGAGAGGACATCACTAACTGTTACGTCAAGTTCACATCGAGCCAAAGCGTGCTGCAGACACGCTAATTACACGGCTAACAACAATGCCGTCATGCCCAGAAACACTCTTCCTTTCCTCTGATCATGCTAAATCACCTGGTGTTGCGCGCTTTCGTCAAAAAAAGACCTCAAAGGTTTCAGTTTCCAACCTAGTGAGCTGCATACACACTATATCCTGCGTGTACTATAGGCGAAGTTTCAGAGCTACAGCTTCAACTTGAAAAAAAAAAAAAACAGCAGTTGGTAAGAGTGAGCCACGGTCCGCGGCTGTCTGTTTTACACCGCTGGCCAATCAGAACAGTAAACGAAATCAGCTTCTTAATGTCTGAATATATTAAGGAAGCCAGGCGTCAGAAATCTAGAGCTTATAATTTTTTCTCGCGATAAGCTCCTTATTTATGTAACAAGATAAGTTTTAACAACGGACGACTACTTCTGGATGTGGGCGGAGCTTCACTGCAGGCTATTAATCCGACCATAGCATCCTTGAGGAGTCAAGCCAGGAAACCAAAGTGGCCTTGAAATATGCCGGGTTCATAATAAACAGAGAAACGAATGTTCCTAGAGCGTTTGAGGCCAGTATGTATGCCTTCTGCATCTCTGGCGTAACTCAGTGTATACTCTCTTTTCTTTTTTTGTCTTGACTCAGCCATGCGAGAATATTGTTGTTGTTGTTAATATCTGCATTTTCCCTCCTTTTAACGCTCTTGGTTCTGAAACACCTTCCACGTTCGGAGAATCTTTGCGAAGGAGAGGAACAAGGAGAAAAAATATCACTGCTTTGATGCTTTTTCTTTTGTTCGCCCCGCCGCGGTGGCTCAGTGGTTAGGGCGCTCGACTACTGATCCGGAGTTCCCGGGTTCGAACCCGACCGCGGCGGCTGCGTTTTTATGGAGGAAAAACGCCAAGGCGCCCGTGTGCTGTGCGATGTCAGTGCGCGTTAAAGATCCCCAGGTGGTCGAAATTATTCCGGAGCCCTCCACTACGGCACCTATTGTTCCTCTCTTCTTTCACTCCCTCCTTTATCCCTTCCCTTACGGCGCGGTTCAGGTGTCCAAAGATATATGAGACAGATACTGCGCCATTTCCTTTCCCTAAAAAACCAATTATTATTATTTCTTTTGTTCTAATTATCTAGTCTCGAATAACAGACGAGTCTAACCAAACGGGAAAATGTGCTCAGAAAAATCACCATTAATGATAAAAAGCGCCTGGAATATACTAGCTGTGCAGTCTAGTCCTATTACCGACATTTTTTTTTTCCCCTGATAAATTTGGAGTCGCGTGCTCTCTGCTTCATAGTTCGCAGAAGCCCCATAAACTTGGAAACAAAAGGGTTGGTTTATGGGGGTTTAACGTCCCAAAGCGACTCAGGCTATGAGGGACGCCGTAGTGAAGGGCTCCGGAAATTTCGACCACCTGGGGTTCTTTAACGTGCACTGACATCGCACAGTAGACGGGCCTCTAGAATTTCGCCTCCATTGAAATTCGACCGCCGCGGCCGGGATCGAACCCGCGTATTTCGGGTCCGCAGCCGAGCACCATAACCACTCAGCCACCGCGGCGGCCAAAGGCGCGTGCTCTCTGTAGTTGCGGTTGAAGGCAGTCGAAGTTAATCCGGAGCCTCCACTATATACTGCGCCCCTCAAAACGCAGTACTGAGCGGGAAAGCAGTTCTTTTGTAATCAGGCCGCCGCAATGCGCTCGAAGCCGTCCTTATCGGCCACATTCCACGCTGCGGTTGTGCGCGCGTACGAGAGGCGCATAAACACATGGAAGGCGTCGCACTGGGCCCACAGAACGGCGTAGTCGGCGCCCGGGGCACTGGGGGGCGCGCGCCCCGCGTCCGCAGCGGGCTTGACCGATAAGCGAAGGCCGCGGCTGAAAGCGACACCCTGTCCGCGGCGGCGACGAGCGATACGCGGCGCTTATCGCACGCTAGGCCGGCGTCGCCCGCGAGCGCCGGCGCGGGACCGCGACAACAATCGGCGGGCCGCGAACCTGCGTCACTGCGCGCCCTTTTTCCGAACGCCCCCCGCCCCTAGCGCGGAGCGCAACAAGGCGGGCCCCCGCGTGCAGTAAACGTGGCCTCCGAGACGCGCGCACGATTGCGTGCGGGAGCTCGACGGGCCGAAAGTGACACGCCAGCCCTGCCAGAGCTTCTTTGCGCTGAGTAGGGAGAACGTTAACGAATCGGGCGCCTCCAGCTCCTCGCGTCGTTACACCAGGAGGCTCGGGAAGTGCCAGAAAATCGAACGTGCAAAGGGTTCCCCGAAGATCGATAGTTCAGAAGCTCTAAAGAGCAGCATATTATTGTTAGTTATTATTAACATCATTGTCACAATCATAATAAACGCGACTCGTCCAAATCTATTGGCGCCTGCCACGCAGGAAAAAAAGAAGACAGATCTGGAGGGAGCGTTACGGAATGCAGGCCGCCTTCGCAAGCTCTTGAAGCCGCTCCCTTTCTTGTTTCTTCGATCACGACAAAGCCGTGCCACGTGACGACTGAGGCCCGGTCCTAGCAAACCAAACACTCCACGGGACGGTACGTGGGGGCCGACTTTCTCCCTTTTATTTCAGGCTTCAAAATTGCCACCTGATGCTCCCTCCTAGGCTTTTCTACCACCATCGGGCCTGCCGTCGACTCTACGACCCCTCTTGCCGAAGATGGAGGAATACTAACGGCACTTCTGTGTCCCAGAGGATGTGTTCGAAAGGCGGAACAAAGCAAGAAACGATTCCAGGGGGAAGTGTACCAACTGGCAGCTGACTCATCTGGCCGGTATCAACACACGCCGCTTTTGATTCAGAACGCCACGGGGAAGCTGCCTCCGTACAGCAATTATTGCTCAAGAAATGGTGGCCCCTTTTTTTTTTCTTTTACACATTAAGAATTACTGAATGAATGAAAAGTAATTTAAATTAGACGTCGCAAGCTGTCGGGAGTACTGGGGGCGACAAAGAATTTTGCAGCCACAGAACCGTGCATTCACTTGTATCTCACGCTATAGTTCATATCTGAAGCACTTTCTCGCTTCAGAAGGCACATTTACAACACATCGCTCCTCCGTGTTTAAGTGTATTCAAGCAATCTCACTAAGAAAGAAATGGAGCAGGTACTTATCCTTCCATATGTGGTTTAATATCTGATACGGGTCCCATTGAGACCCAAGATATTTATTTTTTGAAATACGGCGGAGTGCTTGACGCACTCTGACACGGGTGGGCCCGGTATAGCACTGCCTTCCGATCAATAATAATAATAACAATTGGTTTTGGGGGGAAAGGAAATAGCGCAGTATCTAGCTGTCTCATATATCGTTGGACACCTGAACCACGCCGTAAGGGAAGGGTAAAGGAGGGAGTGAAAGAAGAAAGGAAGAGAGAGGTGCCGTAGTGGAGGGCTCCGGAATAATTTCGACCACCTGGGGATCTTTAACGTGCACTGACATCGCACAGCAGACGGGCGCCTTAGCGTTTTTCCTCCATAATAACGCAGCCGCCGCGGTCGGGTTCGAACTCGGGAACTCCGGATCAGTAGTCGAGCGCCCTAACCACTGAGCCACCGCGGCGGGGCATCTTCCGATCGGCCCGGGTTACATTTGCGCGGCGCGTCTTCTCTTTGCTCTCCTATCACTTTCAGCACGTGGCAGCGAGCGTGACTCGGCTTGAGTCAGTATGCAGGCCCGTGCACTTTCCATTTCCTTCTTCCTATCAGCAGCAGCAGCAGAGCAGGTCCTCGTCTTTATGGCACCGCTTGGGAGAAAATCTTTGGTCACTGCTTTTCGCTGACCACCAAATGCTGTGGGCGCCGCCTCAAGTGTTCGCTCTACGAGTGCTTTTTGGAGGATATATATAATGAATCACAATGTTCGGTACTCCAGATCCTGCTTTATTCTTTGAGTCATAATGATGCGTCCTAAGTTTGTACTGTGAAATTTGTCTAACGATAGTTTTTTCTTTTTGCTTTTAGTGGCTCTGGCTAAAGTTTCGATCACGCTGAAGATCGCTACACCTTAATCGATGAGGCATATAAGGGGACAGACAAGCTGAAATTTAACATGATGATAATCTTTTCATGAAGAGACACTTCTGGATGATTAATTTTCACACAAATACTATATAGTGTACCAAACTCTGCCCTTAATTTGAAAACTATTCGGTGATCTTCCAATCCAGCATACTAATTATGGCTGTAAAGACAGCGTCTGCCAATATTTGAACTGTCTATGGCAGTACTTTATGACATCACGGGATGGCGTAGCTGACAAATAAATCGTCAGCAATTCCTGAGGACTTATGTTGGCGTGTTGCCTTTCAAGAGAATTGGCGCTTTATGCCATAACCGGAAATTCCCTTAATTAAACCGGAAAATCTCTATTTCCGGCCTTTTTTCCCCCGCTAGCAGCTTGAAACTTGAGCCAATTCGGAAAAGGTGAGACTATTTCGGTTCTTAGTTCCCCTTTTGCTTTTCCCCCTTTGCAAAATTTTATTCCTCACATTCCCTGAAAGGGAAAATTTCTCTAATAAAACATCACTGTTCAAGAGTAACCTACAGTTAACAACGGTTCCACGTATTTCACTGGATCAATTCTTGCGCTACGCACTGCCCTCGCCTCTGTAAAAGAAAGAAAATAAAACTTTAGTAATTAAGCCCCACAATCTGCAGTGCGTTGCAAAATAATATTTGTCTACCTTCAGACGAAATTTCATTGGTCTTCAACGAATGGAAGTAGATCAGGCTCCTTGAACAACCGCTGTAGAATGGGGCCTCTTTCTCAAAAATTCCTGCGTGAAACTTGCAGTTTGTTGCTGCAATAAACAAAAAAAAATGTATGAAGGTCAAAATCTAAGACGGGAAACAAAAAAAAAAAATAGAGCTTGGCCGTAGTTAGCTTTCGAAGGGTGGCCGGTTTGGGCTGGCCGGATGCTCGTCGCGATCGACGAATGACGGATGATACGAAAAGCACTTCGGGTCTCCGTCCGCTCGTCCGGCGACACGTTGCCGTTTGGGGCAGTCACTCCAACTTCTTGACAAACAAACTCGTTTATTGAAGACGGGACAAGGCAGTTGAAGAAACGGCGGTTGAAAAGCGTCTTGAGACTCGGCGCGTTCTCCCCCCTTCTTTGTTTACAGCTCGTTTACAGCCCAATTTCAACCAGTAGCAGTTCAATGGCAAGTGAGCGGGGCCCAGGGGTCGCCAGAGCCTGCCTCAGTGTAGGGTGCCTGGATGCCCGCTCGCCTCTGCTTTCAGGGTGGGGACGCCCTCTGTACTACCCCGCGCCGCCGTTACCCCCTCGCAGTGGCATGTTGGGTCTCACGCGTCAGTTGCGTGCAGTGCGCTGTGCGCTGTGCGCCTGCCACGGTTTCTGTGCGGTCGCGTGGCGACTATAATAATGCTACTGATCGGGAAATAGACTGTACATACTTGTTTCAGTCGTGACAGTAGTGTTTTGGCAGTTTTGAGCGTATTTTATGCATGATGCATTCGCTCCGACTACACGACAATCGAAAAGTTATGACGGACTGCTGTGTTTTTAAGTCAACGGCTGCACTTTAAAAGGACAGAAGTTATTTCGTTTTCCTTGATAGTGATAATATGGACTATATTAGGGTCACCGAATTCTATAGAATTATGCTGCCTTTGTTGTTTTGAACGTAAAGACTGTTCCCAAGGCCTCGAGTTTCTCTTGTATACAAGCAGCGCGGAGGATGCCTGTCCTGCCAAATATAATATTTTTGCGTAGTCAACATTCACTTTCCAACATTTTCTGAAGCGCATTTGTCTTGTTGCTGCACCGTATGTGAAAAATTCCGCGTAATAATGTCAAATTTCTCTTCCAAGTAATCTGTCACCTCACTGCTCTGGAGTAGAAAGCTGAGGACACGTCTGAAGACCAATGGTCATATTTTCTGAACTGCTTTCCTTAGTGGCTTGTACCGCAACAAAACACTGCAAATAGTTGCGTTTCCCTTTGGATGGTGTTGACTACACGTAGACTGATGATGCGATGCGATGACATCTTTCTATTTCGTAGTGATTAAGTAGCTTTATTCGAGGACAAAATTTACTAAACAATTTCTTTTTCCTTTCAAAACATGCAGAAAAATAATCAAAAGCGACTGATGCAAAAATAGGCCTCGCAAAATCAGCCCCTGCTAACTATTTATTTTCAATACCATTGTCCCTGCCAGGGCAAACTAAGAAAGAGGAGCAGCAGCAACACAGGAAAAAAATTAGAAATTGGTTTTGAGGAAAGGAAACGGCGCAGTAATTGTCTCGCATATCTGCCGTAAGCGAAGGGAGGAAGGTGGGAGTAAAAGAAAGAGAGAAAGAGGTGCCGTAGTGGAGGCCTCCCAAAAATTTCGACTACCTGGGGACGTTTAACAATCACTGACATCGCACAGCACACGGACGCCTTTGCGTTTCGCCCGTCCCTGCTGCTGCTGTCATCGAAAGAGGAAAGAAAGTAATCTGTAGGATATGGTTGCCCAGAAACACGCGTGACGAATTTTACTGACGTTTCTGCGTGAGGGCAATGAAAAGAGCCTTTTCTTCCCCAGTTGTGGTTTCTTTAAAAGTGAGACGAAAAGGAACGAAAATAAACCGTTACTGGAGAAAAAAGCCGCCTTGCGTTCGCGTCACGCAGCCACGGCTTCTTTGCTTACTGACGCACAGAAGATTGGTTTGGCGCCAGGATATTCGTAGTGAGCGTGTGCAAAGAAGTAGAGAGAGGAGAGCGGTTATAATGCCTTCGTGGCACCAGGATAAAACAAATAATAAACTGAACAAAACGCTGCGACGAGAGCTTCACATATACTCGTTTACTCGCAAGAGCGCATAAATAATACGGCTGCCTTATTGGGAAACGCCTTTGTGATCAGGTTGTGAAGAAGCCAAATCCGCTCGGCAACTTTTGATGTGGCCTGGCAGGTTTTAGCGCTCGCTTATCAGCTTGGCCTACGTCATCAGTGCAAGCGCTTGTGGTCTGGTGGTCAAAACATGCGACTTTTGAAAGCGTGCTGCAGAACGTGCGATATGTACCGAGGCGGCTGTAATCGGGAGGAGAAAGGCCGCGACGCGTAACGACGACGACCTGCTCCTAATCGGAAGAAGAAAGGCGACGGAAAACACACAAAAAAAACTCGCAAAACCTAGGCGAAAACGGGCCACGCCCCTTTGCTTCAAGTGAGCTCGTAGCGTTTGTGATGCAGCATTCAGACATCAAGTTATGAGGGACTGATTGTGTTCCCGGGTGTACTGCCTACACTATTAAAGTGCACCGGCTTTGCTCGTGACTGCACGCGCCGGAAAAATTGCCAATCGCAGGCCAAACCAGACGACCTGACCAACAGTCAACCCCAAAGTATGAGAGGTAAGGCATGCGAAACGCTTGTTTTCCAGAACAATTTCTGTTTGGGACGGAGGAATAATGCACTACTTATCTTTGCATCCTCATAATTATTGAAATTAGCAGCCCTAAAACGCACCGTCTCGCATTGATTTCATGGCGAACGAAAAGCTGCCTGAATAGCAGTATTTGGCCAATATGCAACTGCAGCTCGAAATAAGTAATCCTGACTGTTGGAAATGTAATTGAAATGGAGAGTATCCGGGTCAAAAGGTTGCACTGGAATATGCTACGCAAGTTTTAAGAAAGCTGTTACGAAGGAACGCAGCGCAGAATAAACGCTACAGAAGAGAACCAACACGCATGAGTGCACCGACTGTTCATAAGGCGCCGACATTATCGGCTGGTTACCTGCAAAATATAGTGTACTTTAGAGTAACTACCTGATTTAAACTATCTCTGGTACCACTCTGTCAAGGTAGAACACCAAATTTCCTGAATTCCTCGCGGTAGCTGCAGTTTTCTCTTCGAAACGGCGCGCCGCCGCATTGCGCTCAATGCAACTGAACGGGAGAGTGAGACCCAACATGCCCCCGCCGGGAGCGGTGTCTACACCCTGAAAGCGGCGCTGGCCCATCGAGGCACCCTACCTCAGTGGACCCCGCACCTCCTGGAACGTTCCGAGCGCGTGGTTTCCCGTGTACAGCTCGCAAAGTGTACAACCCATCGAGGAGTCCCTGCGTCGGCTTTACTGTCTCCGTTGATACTAAAAAAAAAAAAAAAAACCACTTAGTTGGACAGCAGGGTAGTTTAAGCAGCCGGCACCCTTGATGGAGACCCCACTTCAGCACTCGTCCGTTTTAACGGCAAAAGGTATTCGGCCCTTTGCGACCGTGACGGTCCGTTCTAGGAATCGCTCCCCATTTGGCTCCAAGGCCTTGGACAGCGTCCGAAGCGCGCGATGCGCCGGCATTGCTACCAACCCTCGCGACACCGGCGGCTCCCGGCGGAAGGGGGACACGAGCCACCGGCGCCGTCAGCTTCGAACCCTAACAGCCGTCATTCCGCATCCGCACCAAACGACTCATAATCGAAAGAAGGTAGCCGGCGTCTAACCTTGCTCTTTATTTCTCGTTTCTTACTCCGCCTGAAGTTTCTGCTTTTTCAAGAATGAGCAGCAAGATTGCGAGAGACAAAAGATTTAGCAATTCATCTACGTATTTTAGCGGACTGCGCACGCTTTGCTGTCGCCATCGCCTTGTGTCCCGTAAAGAAAATCATGTTTGTTTTTATCTAATCACGTGGAAGGGTGCGAGTAAGCTCCACGTTAATCCTTCAAATTGAATCCTTTCCACTAAACGCATTTCAAAGCGCTAAAATATTTCGCAAATAAGAATGATTCCAAATGGAATCACTGGGACCAGGAGGCCCTATTGTAGAACAAACAGCGCGCGCGGTCGCATTTTAGATGCTTGCGACTGCTTGTGTCGTGCAAATGTTGCCTCTTTCGCAGTCCATACGTAACAGTAAACGTTTTTTTTCGAAGAAGATGCATACTTTCAGCGCAAGCACTTCTCATACGGAAAGGAAGGAGTTACAAGAGCAGCCCACCAGACGTGCTGTGGTGTCAATTCATCCGACGATGAAGAAATAGCATTCACTGCACGTAGATCAGCAACAACGACAACTCAAAGGCAAAACATACCACAAAGGAATTGAATTTCGATAAAATATCGTCCATGATATCAAATTGAAAACTGCAGGACGATGCAGAACCGAACGGATTCGGTCGTTCCAGCGACGGTGACGGCGCCACGCGGCCTCTTCCTGAAGCGGCGAGCCGGTGATCGCTTTGCGCGGCGCGTGCAATCGCAGTGGTTAGGCGCGCAAGATACGCGTCAGAAATGAGAATATTCTGTTATTCTACGATGTGCGAACGTTCCAAACAGCAAACACGTTGTTTCTGCAAACACGTAAGGACTTCAGAAAGCAGTGGTTAAGTGCATTCTCCAGGTTGATGAGCTACAAGCTCATGACCGGGTTAGATACGTGGCACTGCCCTACATCCATCAGCTGACACACCGCCTAAAGAAGGTGGCGCAGAAAAGCAAGGTCCGAGTTGTGCTGACTGCACCCGATAAACTCGGAAAATTGTGTAAAGCTGTTAATGTTGCCTCAATTCTGAAGAAGCCCCGTTGCCCGATAAAACATCAAAGGCCAATTGTGGCCTGCAGGACTAATGTGGTATACAGAATTCCCCTGTCATGCGGGAATTGCTACATCGGCCAAACTGGCCGTTGTATCAATGTTCGGCTTATGGAGCACAAGCTGGCTGTCGAGGCATTATCAGGTCCGGGACACTTGGCGGCACATTGCAAACGATGTAAGGATAAATGTTCTCCGATATTTAATCAGACCAGGGTCATTTTTGTAAGCTCAGATCAAAAACAACGCGAAATACTGGAAGCATTCCTCATTCACATAGAACGACAGCCTTGCGTAAGCAACCAATCGGTATCACTGTCATCTAAAGAAATACATTTCCTGAACAAGAAGGTGCCGTTGCACATGCGCTTTAGGGTGTGATCTGATGTACACGTTTGCCTATATATTCATGTGCCTGTCTGGAATAAAGCCAGTTGATGTTAGCGTTCGTAGTGTCCTTCTATCTTTGTCCGTGTCTCTAGCGTAGTTACCATGTGCATTGAATCTAGGTTGATAACGTGTTTGAGCCCAGTGACCCGTCTGTTCCTCAGCGACGCTGTTCACGCCACGACACCGTGTCGTCAATGCATTCCTGTTCGGAGTTTTGTTCATTCAACCAGCGTAGCGTATTACAGCTGCACGAAAGCAGTGCAAGGCTTAAACACTGAGCTGATATGAATTTTATTGGTTATATTTTAAGGCGGACGTTTGCAGAAAACAAAGGCGCTTCATGAAGCCCATTCTAGTCTGGATTAAACACGACTTTCTGGCAACAACGTGACTGCTAAATGGCGATATGAATGGCAAGAACTCCACAATATTGAACCTTCAGTTCTCGGACATAATGCGCAAAGTGGATGAATAACCGCAAACGCTTCTTGGCAGCTGTCGTCTGCTCACTCGATCAAAGCGTTTTCCCCCGCTAGCCAAAAACACATTTTGAGCGCTAATTTGGAGTGTATTATAAAGCTCGAACGACCCCCTGGCTGCCGCTTCAAACAACAGCTACACTGTCTCTTTTTTTACCGCATATGTGACCAACGTACGCTGCAGGTGGACTACAGTAGGATACAATTAAATCTGCAGTAAAGCTCCACCCACATTCAGTACCACCGAACAGAATTTCTACGTGAGAAAATGAAGACCGCTGGTAAAAGTTTTCTGCTTACCTAAACAAGCAGCCAATCACGAGTAAAAATTGTAGGCTCAAGGGTTTTGATCTTTCTGGCTTCATTGATAAACCCACATTAAAAAGTTGATTTTGATCACTGTTGTAATTGGTAAGTGCAATTATATTACGCCATGGACCGTGGCCAGCGTTACCAACTGCCGATTTTTTTTTTCAGGGTTGTCCTTATAAGATCAGCGCGCAAGAAATGCACATACCGTATTTATGCGTGTAAGGGCCGCGCTCGTGTGGGCACGAAATATAGCGTCAGACTGTTTGGGTCGTTAAAGTAGTTTCTTTCCGCTTTCGGGTGAGAGCCGAAAGAACAAGAATGCGAACGCGCAAAAAATTACAGATCAAAGTGTTTGTCGCACTTTACTATGTTGAGTTCGCAAGTTTCGGAGTTTTTGCGGCACTTGCGAACTAGCGATTCCATGCTCATGTCGATAAAAATTTAATTCGCGCCTGTAATGCACCCAAACTTAAGCGTGGGAACTTATTAATTACCGACAATGTACTGCTGCTTATCTAGACTAAAAATCTCACCAAAAGTGCCACAACGCCTAGAAGCCGCTTCGCTTCAACAGAGGCGCACGCTATGGCATCGGCGCTATCACCGCCTTGTCCGCCATGTCGTTTGGGGAAATATTGTTTATTAAACAATGGTCGGGGAAAGGAAGGCCGAAACTGCAATTCCCTCGACCTGCCAAAGATTTCGGAAAGGAGAGGTTGCATCCAAACACACAAACAGCACAAAAACTACTACCATTTCCCACCGCACCGAAGTTACTACATTCCTAATTTGTTTCTCTTTCGCACACGCGCATGCGAGACAACCGTACGCCGAAGAGACGATCACTCAAGTTATTTACAGAAAAAAAAAGAAGACAGCTGTCAAGGGCGGAATGCGCTTCTTGGTCACTTGCTCGTACCCAGAGGTATCTCTTGCATGTCCGAAGTCTCGGCAACCCCTTGACGCCACGCACATGTCGACCGCTGTACTTGCCTAAGCTTCTTCAAGACGGTTTATGCCCGTGACGGCGCGAAGAACACAAAGGCATCCGCTAGTAGAAGGGGAGACAGGGACGGGACGGGTCCCTTTGTTGGCGACGCGCTGATCACAATACAGCCGCCGCCCAGTCCCCATCGGGTGTCCCCCCGGGTGTTCCCCTGAGCCTCACTCCACACGTGCGGCATTCCTCGCGAACACAAGACCGACTGGCGCCACGGAAAGTTCATCGAACTTCACAGATATCACAACGTCAAAAAGCCGCTTTCTTTCTTAACACGCGCGCTATGGCATCGGCGCTATCACCGCCTTGTCCGCCATGACGTACTGCCCTCGCGCCACCTAAAGGAGATGGAACGACCGAATAGCGCAACTACACCGAAGGTTGAAAGCTGCATGGCTTTCAACCTCTGAAAAGCCGACCGACTCTGACAGCAGTTCGTGTTGTGCAACCAACAAAGTCATCAGAAAAAAAAAAAGAACCGTATTGTGGATGCAGCACGATACTTGCTCAGGACGAACTGGTGGGCTGACTTAGTTATATATACCAAATGGTTCCCGGCGCGCGCTTTTGCGCTGCACTGTACAACAAATGAAGCGCTTTGCGTGAAAATAAACTAGTTTAAGTAGGGCGCTTTGTGGTGTGTTCTCTGTCTGTTGTCGTCTTTTTTTTTGTGCGCCGGGATGCATTTGGTATTTAGCACGATACTGTTGAACGAGGCAGAAATCATAGAAACACTCACTGAAAGGAACATCTTCACGGCACGAATACTTCAAACGCTCCCTCATGTACTAAACCTTTCTGACATTCGCATTACAAATTTTTAGCTTGTGCACTAAGTATACGATCTCGAGGTTGTAAATGTGGATACTGGCAGCGTGGTTGCCCTGCCTCTTACACGGCATGTCGCTAAGGAACCAGTGCTTGTCTTCAACCAACTCGAGAATTCCGCTTACATAGGACCGCACAGTGGCCAGAACACAAGAAAATAACCGACAAAATTACAAGCTGTGTTTCACAAGAACTATGGCATCTACTGCAGCAGAGAGAAGTTTCAAAGAAGTTGACATTTAAAGTTTTGAAGAAATCACACAAACTAACATAACTAATTATTTCGCACTGCCGAATCCAAATAATTCCATTTGGAATCGTGCAAAATACTTATAAAGAACCGAGGAAAATTTCATTTTCTGATGTTTAAGTATTATCCTCCTCCTGCATATGCTGGTTTCTAGACGTCCATTTTTTGTTTGTATTTAACAGTTTTAATTTGGGCCGTCAAGGGTTAAACCCAACGCTGAAGGTCGCATATCAGTTGTTGGCGAGCTATCCTTATCTTGTGGTATAAAATATACTCTGAGAGGACATGTAGTGGTCTTAATACTGAAGTGTGTGCACAATTTTAAACAAAAAATAAAGGGGGGGGGGGGAGGCAACAAGGAATGTAGAAGTATGCCAGATTATGGAAAATGCAGGGTACTGGACAAATGATCGTGGTAGCGCATATCGAGACCTCGGAAGGACGCCTCATCAGCTGCTTTAATCTAGATAAGTTAGATTATGCGAACGAGCTAGTGTGGAGATACGGAGCTTTGCTTTTTTTTGTCATTGTAGGTGCTTGCGCGTGACAGTTTCTGCTGTTTTCAGCAGCATGAACTCATTCTGGACACCGGTGTAAACAACGACTCCTAGCGTTCAGCTCTGTTTATTCCAACCAATTACTGCGCCGGCTGGCTGGACCTGGTTATTTCTGCGTTACAACGGCGTTTGAGTCAACGGTAAAGAATAAA
The DNA here is from genome assembly GCA_030143305.2 of Amblyomma americanum. Lineage (NCBI taxonomy): Eukaryota > Metazoa > Arthropoda > Arachnida > Ixodida > Ixodidae > Amblyomma > Amblyomma americanum. Next base: position 37,156 of record JARKHS020005734.1, on the reverse strand, counting down.
GAACGCCAAGTCTCGAACGCGTTACCCCATATTTTAAAGCATACCCAATTCCACAAAAGTGTATGGTCGCACTGAAAGGAACGTTAGAGAGTTTTAGCATAACGTTACTGTAAACCGCTACCGTTACAGCTATCGCCAGCCGCCAACAAAGCATGCGCAGGTACAGGCCCGAGGAGCCATCTGCGCATGCACTGATGGGGCTCCCGGCAGCACTACATGGTAGCGGTACAGACGGCGATGCTGTGTTAAAACTCTCCAGTGCGTCCAACGACCTTTCGGGCTCCACGCGGTGATTTTCCGATCTGCCCGCCCGCGGTTATTCAGAGTGGGCTGGCGGCTCACGCGAGGCCAACTCGAGCGCCACGCGTTCTCAACGCGTCGCCGCTTGTTCGGAGCGTTCCGCCCATGGGCATACCGCAGATGTGTTTGCGACAATGCGGTTTTCTTGCCGACCTTGGCATGCCGTTCGGTCTTCGTCATTGTCGCTTTCGTGGGCCCCATTGAGAAGCGTGAGAGAACATAGCCAAGTGAGGATGAATCGCTTGGCTGGCCACCACGACGGGTTTTCGGCCAGGTACTATTGGCGCATTTGTTGTCCCTTTCCATTTGCTCGGCCTTCGTATCGTGTTTTACAACGTCCGCACTCGTGCAGCCCAGCAAGAAAGAAAAAACAGCACTTTTTATTATTAGACGTCCTGCATCATGGCCCCCTCGGGGCATTACAAAACTGTCTGACGTCCGTTTTAACACTTTCACTACGTCTGACATGTCACTGGTGGGTCACGTCGTGTATTCTTGCCGTGTGGCGCGTATACTGAGTGTCGCTATGAGTCCGTGCGAGAGCTCAGTTTTTTCAAAGAGCCATATGCGAAAAACATACGCGGCTACAACGGATACACATGGCCAGGGAGCCTACATACACTCCTTTTTGCATGGAGTCCCTGCACATGGCAGGTTGCTATTGCCATCTGTTGCCGGTTCCAATAAATTGACTTCGTCGGAGGCTCACTGGCGGTATGTATTGTGACATTCCTTGTGTGCTACGAGGTACATTCCTTGTGTGTGCATCGAGTTGGGGCTTAAGGCCGCCCCTCTTTTCCAGCTGCATACCTTTGCAGAAAGCAGGACGCCGGCACACGCGGAAACCGAGAGCCCCCGAGTACATACGGGGAACGAAAATTGTCGCTTGACGCACGGACCCCCTCCCCCCCCCCCCCCCCTTTCGACGTGGGCTATCGCCGGGAAGGCACCCACAGCTTCCCGCCGTGCCTCGTGAACAAAAGCGCATTCCCAGGAGGGCCGTGACGGACACCTGTCATGGCGGACAGGCAAGACTCGCCAAGAATGTGGGAAGACAGGGGCGACCCTTAATCTGGTTTCCCGGAGCGACAGACGAACCCCTTCATGCTTATTAGCTGTGTCCCGCCGTCGGTAGCCCGGCAGCATCGTGGGCCCTTTCGCCCCCTCCTCTGTTGCTGACGGGCGACGCGGACCGATGGTGGGTGGCGGTATGCATGCATGGGGGCAAGGATTTGCTCCGAAGGGAGAGCCTGTGGATACTCTCACTTGAGAGAGAGTTGTGGCGTTTTTGTTTATTTAGTTTGTGTTGTTAACAAGACTCTGGGTTCGAGGCTAAGCCCAACCCAAGGGGTTGTCCCCATCTCGCATGTTATTTTTGATTGGAGAATTGATGCTTTGGGCGGGCCACTGAAAATGACCGCCCTTAGTCCTTTGTTAATCAAGTGCTTAAAAGCGCATGTAAACGGATGCAGTCCAGTCTGAGCTGGGGCTCCATGCTTAGCATGTAATGTGATGCTACTTAGGCACTAACCTGCCCGGTCGATGAGTAAAGTAGTGCAAAGTTTGTTCTTTTGTAAATTCAGTTCTGCTTTTTCCAGTTTAACTCTCTGTATATGTATGTTGTAAAATTATGCTCTGCTGTCATCATCTACAAGCTCGCCTCCTGTTCATCTTCCAAGCCGAACGACACTAGAGGAAGGGTTTGTGAACCATCCTCGAAGAAACGGACGACTATTGAAATTCTACTGCATACACGCTCAGGACGACATCGTTCGCGAAGAGGGCCTTCAGCGCCGAAGCCCGACGGCGTGCAGCTTCTGCCAGCAACCGCTCGAGCCCAACTCCGGAGCCACTCCATCGCCCCCATGAAGTCGTCGGCACGTAAGCTCGGACGCCCCAGCCTCTGATGTATAATCTTAATCATGTGTAATTATTGAATATACCTGTTTGTTTAAACTGAGCCATACGGTGTCTCTTTGCCTCTCCGTCCCGTGTGGACCTGCGCATTATGGGGGTCATCACAGTATGGTGGCTAGCGTACTGGTCGGTGACGCCTTACCCAAGCAAATCTAAGGGCGGCCAAGAGGTGGGCCACGACGCAATGATAATAGGCCCTTTAAAATCACTACCGCAGTGAACAGTAGACTGGTTAGGACGTTGGAACGTAGTCAGTGGCGTAACCAGAAATTTTGTTCGAGGCGGGCTCATGTTGCAGCGCGGCCGTCTCCTTATAGAATTTGTAGACTGATCAAATACATTAATCATAATTGCATTGTCAATGCCAAAAACTGTGGCAGATGATGAATTTTAGAACTATATCAGTTGGAAACCAGCAAAGTAGTGCATGTCCCTGATATAAATAGTCAAGTTGAGGACAAATATTTTAACAAATCTTTGTCATTCAAGACCCAATTGTTTGCAATTTTGTACATATATGCAATTGCCAGGAAAAATTCTCAGTGACGCTGTCCTTCGTTCGAGTGTATTGCGCCGGCGCTGCTGTCACCGGTCGAGCATTGCAAGTAATTGCACCGAAATTATAGTCGCAACAAAGAGCACACATAAAAAGCAGGAGTTATGAAAAATGTACATTAGAAATGCGAAGATACAATGGAATATCACAAATGCGAAGATACAGCTTGAGAAAGGGCAAGAAAGCGTCGCTGGAAACAAAGTTCACTGCATGCATACACAAAACATGGCAAGAAGATATTTAAATATACGTCGATCTATTCTCTAATAAGTCTACATACCTAAGTTAAAGTTGCTCTATTAATATGTCAAACAAGCCAAATAAGCATGTTGCGCAGAGATAGTAACCGTTACGCATAGCAATACAGACAACCCTGCAAGAATAACACTGTGATCGCAGAAATCGTGGTAAATATTTGGGTCATGCTGCGGTCGCGACAGCAACATATGGGTAGAATAATAGAGTAAGAATGCAGAAATCAATACGAAAATGTGTAGTTAAGCTGCCTGCAAAGTAGCAAAAATCAGTCTGCACAGAAAATTAAATAAGGGTATTGGTCTGGTTCAAAAAAGAAGCAAAATTAGGTAGCTGAAAAAAAAGAAAGGACAAACGAAAGCCACAGATGATGCGACAAGTTGAACTACCCAATAACCGAGAGTGTTTGTAGGGAAACGCCACGTGGGCCGGGCTTTCAATGAGCAAGGCGGGTCAAATTGGTTATTGATGCCCTCGTAATTTTCGCATTCGCATGATAACTTTCATCATGATGCTAACTGTTACAATAAACAGCAAATATTTCTGCGGCTTTAAAGGCTAATGGCTAGTCATACATTTTTTCCTAATTACGCGTTTATGGACCTGTAGAAACAGAGCTAATTTTTACTTTCCAGGAAATCCAGCCGGAGTTCGGGATGTTCGCGCCGAAATGTATTTTCTAGCGTGAAAAAGTCACTGTAGACAAAATTCATCCTGATTTCCAGCGCCGGTGGTTGTTTTGGTCGGCGGTGCATAATAGTACGAAAAAATTTCGAGGGGAGCTGAAGCCCCATAAGCCACACCCCTGGCTACGCCCCTGGGAACGTTAGAACGTTAGGCTGGAATAGACAGCCAAGAGAGCGAAGCCAGTCACAGAAGAACGATGATGGGACAAAGAGAAGTTTGCTTGCTCAAAAGAGTTTTAAAGTGGCTGGAGACGAAAGTTAAGGAAAAGTTAAGTTTGTGAATACGGGGGTGAGGAAGCGTTTTTACTCTGCGAACTGTCTTAGCTGCGCGTGCTCTCGTTCTTTATGCTCGCTGGCGCTCATGCCCCGTTTTACAGCTGCCTCCGTGATCGCCTTACCCGTGCATTACCCCTACCGGGGCGCGCCCCAGGGCGGAGTGCTCAGTCCTACTTTGTTTAATCTAACACTTATAAGACTCCAGGGGAACCTACCTAATACCGTCCTTATCTCTATGTATGCCGACGACATCTGCATCTGGACCTCCTCTGTGACGCGTCTCCAGGTGCGAGAAAGACTTCAGAGGGCAGCAACCATAACTTCCTCCTATCTCCGAGAGCAAGGTCTGATCGTGTCAGCCGAGAAGTGCCCTATAAAGGCATTTACGCGCAAAGTATGACTCGTTATCGGCTAACCATTGACGGTCATGTTATTGCCTATCATTCATCTTATCGTTCTTTAGGAATTGTTATAGACCGGAATTAATCATGGAGCCCGCATTGCAGCATTGTAAAGAAAAAGCTAATCTCTATCACTCACCTGTCCAGATTTCTTGGCGGCAATTCATGGGGCTTGTTTCTATCAATGCTGCAGCTGTAGAGAGCACTCTTTTTCGGATTTTTGCGGTATAGTGCACCAGCGCTTTCAAGCACACGCAAGACGAATTTGCGTGCCCTCCAGACTATACAAGGTCAGGCACTTCGCACATGCCTGGGTCTCCCTCGCAGCGCATCAACAGTTGCTACCACTGCAATCGCCCAGGACTATCCACTCTCGACGTATATAACCCTTGACACCCTGCGGATCCACATACGGCGTCTAACGAGGATTCCCCAGTACGACCTTGTGTCAGTGGCGGATCAAACACCACACGCAGCGTTTTCCAAGGTTATAACAGCTCACCAGTCGTCCATCCCATCACTGTTCACCCCGGCAGCCCGGCCTTCCTCTGCGCTGTGGTGTCTGCGGGAGCCATGCGTGCGCCTTACAATTCCGGGCATAACGAGAAAATCGAACTTATCAACACCGGCCATTAAACAGTTGACACTCCACCTACTCCACGCCGCATATAGTGACCGCACTCATGTGTATACAGATGGTTCGGTCTCAGGTACAAGTTCAATCTTCGCCGTGGTCATTCCTGCGAGACAGACCAGTATTATCCAGCAAACTTCGCATCGGACAATCTCCACCGGGTCAGAATTGGCCGCTCTTCGTGCGGCTGTGCAGTACATCGGTGCACAAACACCCACAAATGGGCTGTGTTCTGCGACTCAAAAGCAGCCCTACAGTGTCTTAATTCTGCCTTACTCCATGGCGATCACGATCAACTCGTAGCTGAATTAAGACATCTCCAACACCAGGCGCAGGAAGAGGGTCATGACATCGTCTTCCAGTGGATACCGGGACACTCTGACATTGTCGGAAATGACGCAGCAGACGCTGCAGCTCGAGCGGCTCACGACAGTGCCAGCATTGTCGAGATACCGTTGACAAGAGCCGACGCAGCAAGACATCTGCGAATGCTTGGCTTAAAAGACATCTTAGCGTGATGGTCTTCTTCTGGCAACTACACATGCCGTCTGCACAGCCTAGACACCTTACTTCAATTCGGTCCTCCGTCCGGCCTCTCCCGCTGCGATGCTACGCTGTTGGGTCGCCTGTAGCTGGGAGTGGCGTTCACAAATGCCTACTCCCACTTAATCGCAATGGCAGACACACCTGCGTGTGAGGTGTGTGGGTGCGACGAAACTATAGAACACCTTCTTTGTAACTGCCCTCGGTTTCAGCGTGAGCGTGCACTCCTGGCGGCAACACTCCGCCGTTTAGATCCCCGGCCCCTACTGAAGCCAAGATTCTGGGTCCTTGGACTAAGCCTTCATCGCAGAGGACAGCTTTGAAGGCACTTTTCAAGTTCTTGAAGGACTCAGGACTGAGTGCAAGGTTGTGAACTGTCAGTGTGCCCTGTGAACCCTGCAAATAATGGCCAACGGACATGTGGAAAAGTGATCATCTCCCTTTGTTCTCTCCCCTTTCTATCTCTCCCTCCATTCCCCTTCCCACGTGTAGGGTAGCATACCAGGCGCTGCCTAGTTAACCTCCCTGCCTTTCAGTTTCTCTCTCTCTCTCTCTCCGTGATAGCCTTCGCTTTCTGCGCGTAGACAGCGTTTTTTTCGTTTCGAATAAGCGCATTTGTTTCCGCATACAGCCGGCATTTCCAACGGCACCAAGCTGGGCATCGGCAGAAATACGCGGCCGAATTTTTTTTCGTGGTTGCCTTGGGGTCGCAACCGCGGCCGTCGGACACGTAAATCCTATCCCTTCAAGCGTGTAGAGCCCTGCTTACTGGGCAGAAGACAATACACCGAGATTCTGAAGGGTTTACTTTGAGCCAAATTGAAGAATAGCGCTGAATTGAAGAACAGAACTGAAGAAAGAGACGTGTAAGGCCAATAAAAGCTGTTTAGCAGGACAGGGCACTGTCAGGGAAAGAATGGTGACAAAATATGCAACCTATACATAGGACTTCGCTCTTTGAACTGCAGGCGTCTTTCCGTGCAAATATGAGCTCCAATGCTCTAAGAAAAAGCCTTCCCTTTGCGCGCCGCACATATCCTGTTTTTCCCTCGCCGATTTCAAATAACCGCAAAAATATACGGGTGCCACTTCCTCTCGCTTCGCAGCTGCGAGCTCAGGACGTTTTCCAACATTTCAGATGTTTATATTGCATATAAGCAGCTGATTGAATTTTATGTCTGATTTCTTTTTGACAAATGCGTGTGCGTTGTGCACGTGCGCTGACTGTTTCATTATTCTGTCATAGTTGCGCTGTCGGCGGCTTTTATCACAGGGTTTGTCAACCACACCCCAACGTCCGCTCGTCACCTCGTCCGTTTGTGCGCACCTTGCGCGAGCACGTTGGAAATGGTGCGCCGGGTTCGTTTTGCAACAGTCAAGAGGTTTCGACATCTAAACCACTCGGGGCGAGAGCGCTCGATCGGCACTGAGCATTGCATACTTTGCACCGACGTCATAGCGGCCACCGGCATTGGTCGCAGAAGCGCGGCTAAAACCTGAGCTTTTATCCTAATCCGCTTATCGCCATTTGCTCCGGCGTACAGTAGCGAAGCTAAGCCCTGCGCCCAAAGATGGCGCCCGCAACTCTTGTTCAGACCGAGTAAGACAGGACTGCTTGACTCTGCGCACCCGCAGCACCACTCGCATCAAACATCGGCCGAGCGCCCCGTGTAAGGTCGACTCGGGACAATGGCGAACCTGAACCCCCGGCGCGTGTTTACGCTCGCCACGCCGCCGCCGCCGGGCGGGCGGGCTGCCAGCAGGCATCGCCTGCCAAGATGACACCTCCCAATAGCACGCGACGCGGCACCGTCCCGAGGACGGTACTACGCCCTCGGCTACGACGAGCCGCGTGGAAGGGGCGTGCAGCGGGCTCGCATTCCACCGTGGCTGCAGTTTACCCTCGAGAGGTCTGCGCGCTGACACCCCAGAGGCGCTGCATGCCCAGTATACCTCTTGTCCTTGGGGGTTGTCGAAACGCCGGAAAAAGCACCGCGAGGGCCTCCGGCATTTTTATTTTTGTTTACCTATTCCAGTCGGACAGTTTTGGAACAGATATTTCCCGGGCTTTATGTACGATGTGGTACATCAGGGACTTCTTGACAGCTACTTTTGACCTGTGACACGCAATCAGCCCAACCCCTGCTCAGATCCCTTTCCCCCGTCGGATAAATCACGACTTCTCAGCATCACTGCAAAATGTGTATCTGGGTACGTTTCTATACTCACGTGCACGTGTTTCAATGAAATAAACTTCAATAGTGCATACAAAGCTTAGGGCTGAAAAAAAAAAAGAAAACACGGCCGTGATAAGTGACTTCACTTTCAGCGTGCTCCAGTTGGCAACGTAATTAAATACAATTAGCATATTTCGGAAATGAAACCCGCGAATTTGATTCCGAAATATGCTAATTGTATTGAATTACGCTGCACACTGGAGCACGCTGAAAGTGAAGTACTGGTACTGCATTACTTTTGAAAAGTTACGTTTCGCTCTACGCGTTCTCAGATCTTAGCTCACCGGCTTAGTGAATTAATCAGAGAGCCGATTGGCATTAGCGGCCGAGAGGTCTGGAGTGGCAGGCTCATTTTGACGTTTCACAGGCGATTTCCCGATTTGGCGTCGCACAGGCCCATTTTGGAGTCCGTATATATACGCTGACGTGCATACTGGGCCCTTTTCTGCTTGGGGTCTTCGGTTCGATCGCGTTCCCGGCACACTTCACGGACTCCAGGGCCCACTTGCAGGAAGCAAATAGTCTAGTTCCCGGTGTTCTCTCATTCGCAATCTAATCCCCCCGTTGGTTCTGAGGAAAGTAAAGGCGCATAACTGGCTCCCTGTGTCAGTGGACACCTCGGTCGGAGGTGGCGGTTGGTGTTCACCTACAAATTGAGGCAGTTTAATCTCAAAACCAACGGAGGGTGTAGACTCTGCGGGTTTTGAGGAAAGGAAAAGTGTACTGTACAACTGGGCCCCTGTGTCAGTGGACACCTCAATCGCGCTTTGAGGTGCGCGGCAGTGGTATCTACCAACAAAAAAGTGCTACGCGTAACGCATTACACTGCTGCCGTCGTACCCCTTAAATTTATTCTACTAAATGCCCTGTACAAAGCTATTATAGCTTTCGATGTAAAACATTTCAGACATAAGAACAAATTTAGTTGCATTTGTCACCCTTCAACCTCAACTAGACAGCTGGCGCGCCGCCCACACTGTATATGCTATACGAAATTTATCGTCGAAACCCGCACTTCTTCAGCGCCGCACCATACAGACGTGCCGATTCCAGAATGTCCACACTGCGAAACAAGCCCTTTCCTGCAAAAAATACTTGCCAAGTGGGTGTACGGAGCACTACTGCTGGCAGCTCTTGGATCTGTCTGCAGGAGTGTCAGATGTATCAGTTTGGAAAATGCCTCAAGAGACGCAGAAAATTCGGCCGTGATGGCACAGAACAACCCCATCCAAGAGAGGTCATTTGGGAGCTGTGACGAATTGTACTCCGAATCGTCAAATTCGGACGTGCATGGGCAAGCGCACGAGAGTATTTTCCTGTCCAAATTCCACGGAGAATTTCTTCTCGTCCGTAGCGCCCCCCCAACTTGTCATAGCTTGCTCGAGCAACGGGAAATGGAGAGTTCTCCCTTTATCTCAGGGCCTCTGCCTCCGTGCGTCTATGAGTGTTTCGATACTTGCGGGCGAACATGTAGGTTGAGCTGCTGTTGCACCACCGTATGCACTACCGCATCGGAAACGACGTCTCCATCTCAGGCTCGAAGATTCGTTCCTTTCTTGGCGGTTTTTCGTTGCTACCAGAGGGAACCGCAGTGCCTTGCATCACCGATGTGCAGACACCGAAGCACGCACGCAAAGCGCACGCAGTAAATAGAGGCCGCCTCGTTAGTTCACAATACAATGAAAATATAAAAATAAAAAGCGGCATTGGCGGGAACGAGGACGCAGACATGACGGTCTTGTGGAGGAATCTACACTAGTGAACAAAAAGATAGGATATTTCAGTTTTTCGAATATAACTGTTTTTAGCGCACTAAAATTTGAGCGCGAGGTTGGTGGGATAACGTTATTAGACTTTTTACACAATAGCAATTAATGTTTATCATCATAGTAAGCGACGATTTGCTCTCACAACAAATTTATTGGACAACTGCTTTCTGCGCTGCGTGAAGGTATCGTCGATTGTATGTTTATTTTATTACAAAATGGGGCAAAAATTTCAAGAATGCCTCTTCACAATAACCTAATACATCAATACTTCACACGAAAGCATTTTCCGGCGATCACTCCTTGATCCCGCCGAAGCATGCATGGAGCCCAGTGTTGCATTTGGGTTGCAAGCCCCAAGGGTAGCGTTGGCCTGGCGGCCTGGGGCAAAGCAGGAAACATTCGAAGGTCCCGGCAAAGGATGAGTCGACTGGCAACAGAACAACTTGTTTATTCTGGCATCGCAAAAGAGCAGCCGGTCAGGGCGACCACGTTACTCGAAGGAAGGAATCGAAGGCTCTCGTTGGCGTCCGGGGCAGCTAGCTTTATACCCACGGAGTCGAGGGCAAGAGGGAACGGCTTGGGAAGAGTCATCCGATACGGCGACGCTTGAACATGTTCAGGCGTGACGGGCGCGTCCGCCAGGCCGGCGCCGGTCAGACCTCCTCGCCTCCCAGTTGAGGAGCTCCTCTCCCCGGCTGCCGCGCTTTGACAAGCGTGGGCAAAACAAGCACACACACACACACGCACGCACGACGACACGTGGCACTGAAACATGCCTGGACGCGCTTGGCGGGAGGCGTTGCGGCCGCGATGAACGAAGCCGCGGCGTCCGTTGCATCCGCGCCGGCTATACCGCGCGTCGTAGGTAGGCGAGACGTAACAGACCGCCCCGCCGGGAGAAGGAGATCCCGATGGTCAGGGGACTGCATCCGCTGTCCAGAGGGATGTCGCTCGATGATGCTCGTAATCGAAACCGATCGTCCCTCGACGTTGCTTGAGCGCAGCGCACAGAGAAGGCCTCGATCTCGGGTTCAGGATCACATAGGACACTGTAAAGTCACTTCGGGAGAGTTGCCATTTTTGTGCTCGTTCCCAGCAAGCGTTAGAACTACGCCGAAACGCAACCGCTCAGTCAGCAAGCACGAGACAACCCTCACTAAGCTCTGCCAGGCTCTTTCCCCTTTTATACTACTGCCTAGTTCCTTACAGTAGTCAAGCAGCACTCAGAACGCGTCCACAAATTGGAAAATTGCACTAGAAAGCACATAATCACTTTGAAACACTAAACAAAAGCAATATGTTAAAAATCCTGCCTCAGGAAGAAAATATCAGTAACCAACAACTTTGAGGCGGATTCCTACGTTAGGGGCTTCGACTTAAGCCATCGGCGTTACCGTTGAGACTCCCCTTTTTGTAACGCACCTCAAAGGAATATTGTTGCAAAGCGAGGCTCCAGCGCAGGAGGCGGCCATTTTTGGGAGAGATGTTCTGCAGCCATTGGAGAGGGCAGTGATCCGTCTCAATGATAAACCTCGAGCCGGCTAGGTAGCATGACAATTTCTGAACGGCCCACACGAGACACGCACACTCTTTCTCGGTGGCGCTGTACGCCTGCTCACGACAGGTCAGCTTACGACTAGCATACAGGACGGGGTGTTCCACTTCTCCATTGTCCCTTTGGCACAGTACAACGCCCATGCCTCGCTCACTAGCATCGCACTGAACAACGAACCCTTTTGTGTAGTCTGGCGATCGTAGCACAGGCTGGCTTGTTAGGGCGCTCTTTAAGGCGCTAAAAGCTCTTTCCTTTGTCTCGCTCCAGACGACTGTTTGGGGCTCTGTTTTTCTTAGAGCATCCGTCAGGGGAGCCGCGATATCGGAGTACCTGGGGATGTACCTCTGATAGTAGCCGGCGACACCCAAGAACGACCGAATATCGGTCTTCGTGCGCGGTTGCGGGAAGTCTCGCACAGCGGCCACCTTTATTTCAGAGGGGCGGCGACGACCCTGTCCAATCACGTGACCGAGGTAGACAACCTCGGCCTGTGCTAATTGGCACTTGGGAGCCTTGACTGTCAAGCCCGCTTCGCGCAGGCGGGTTAGCACTGCCCGCAAGTGTGCCATATGCTCAGACCAGGAGGCGGAGAATATCGCTACGTCGTCTAAATACGGTAAAGCGAATTCTTCCTGTCCCCGCAACACTTTGTCCATGAGGCTTGAAAAGCAGTATGGCGCGTTCTTCAAACCAAAACTCAAAACTTTAGGACGGAATGTTCCCATTGGTGAAATGAACGCCGCATACCTACTAGCCTCTTCTGTAAGTGGAACCTGCCAATAACCCCTGACAAGATCTAGGGTGGAAATAAACTGAGCGCTACTAACTTTCTCAAGGCGCTCCTCGATGTTAGGGATCGGATAAATTTGATCCTTAGTAATGGAATTAAGCCTGCGGTAGTCGACGCAAGGACGAGGTTCCTTGCCCGGTACCTCAACTAAAATCAAAGGGGAGGTATAATCACTCTCACCCGCCTCAATAACACCGAGCTGTAGCATTTTCTTTACCTCAGCCTCCATAATATCGCGCTGGCGGGGTGACACCCGGTACGCCTTGGATCGTACTGGCTCTGGGGAGGTAAGTTCTATATCATGAGTAAGGACAGAAGTCCTACCAGGCCTCTCAGAGAACTGACCTTGAAACTCTTGTAAGAGTTGGTGTAGTTCGGTTCTCTGCTCAGCTGACAGCGGTGCTTTAATGATTAAGTCACTAATGACCTGATCAGTGTCTTCCCTGTTCGTCACTGAGCCTAGTCCCGGAAGCTCGACCGGAAGCTCTTCTAACTTTCCCGTGTCGTGCATTTCATCTCCAGTACCTGGTGCATTCAACGCTACAGGCTCAATTTTATCCAGTTCTGACGTGCTCGGAATATCAGCTTGCTGCGCCTCCGACCCTTTTTCATTGTTCGACAACGTCGGCCCCGCAACTACCGCCTTTGCAGCGAGCTCCTGAACTCTCGGTCTGGTTAAGGCCTGAACGCTAGCCTCACCAAACAAAAGACCCTTCTCGCGCAGGAGGTGATCGGACCGGTTCGAAAATAGGTACGGGTACTGGGGGGGCAGCATAGATGACACTGCTGCCTCCGTCTCAAATGCTCCGAAAGGTCCTTCAATGAGCACTTTTGCTACGGGCAGACACACGCTGTGAGCTTCCACGGCTTGCTTGATCCATGCGCACTCGCCCGTGAACATATCGGGTTCTACGTAAGAGGGGTGAACTACATCCATTGTAGCTGCGGAATCACGAAGCACTCGGCACTCTTTCCCGTTCACGAGGAAGTCTCGCATGTAAGGCTCGAGAAGCTTCATGTTCTCGTCAGTGCTGCATAATGACAAAAACACGACTTTTGTTTTTGTTTCTGGACACTGCGCCGAAAAGTGACCCGGCTTCTGGCACGTATAACACACGCGCGCTTGCCTCGCCTCGAACCGCTTTCTGCGTTCGGCTTCGGCTGCCGCCGTCTCCTTACGTTCGGTCGGACTGCTTTCACTCGCATCCGCACTACGCGTGTCCCCCCTTGCTCTCATGGGTGTGAACTTCGGCCTCTCAGACTTGGAGCCAAATTCACCCTTTTGACCGTCCTTAGCTCCGCGAGCCCGACGCGTCACAAACTCCTCGGCTAGCTCGGCGGCTTTAGCCACTGTACTAACGTCTGGCCTATCCAAGACCCAGTACCGCACGTTCTCAGGTAACCGACTATAAAACTGTTCCAGCCCGAAACACTGCAGAATTTTCTCGTGGTCACCAAACGCTTTCTCTTCTTTGAGCCACTCCTGCATGTTTGACATAAGCCTGTAGGCAAACTCTGTATATGACTCATTTCTGCCTTTTTCATTTTCCCGAAACTTCCGACGGAACTCCTCCGCTGACAGCCTGTACTTTTTTAGCAGACTCGATTTCACTTGGTCGAAATCCTCTGCCTCCTCTCTCTTCAAGCGAGCGACTACGTCGGCCGCCTCGCCGGGTAACAAAGTGAGCAAGCGCTGTGGCCACGTTTCCCGAGAGAACCCCTGCTTCTCGCACGTTCGCTCAAAGTTAACCAGGAACAAACCAATGTCCTCTCCAAGCTTAAACGGCCGCATCAGGTCAGTCATTTTGAACGATACCCGTTCTCCTGCACCGTGTGCCTGACTTCCATTACGAGCGCGTTCCATCTCTATCTCGAGACGCTTCATTTCCAAAGCGTGTTGACGGTCGCGCTCTTCTTTCTCTTTCTCTTTTTGTTCTTTACGTTCGCGCTCGTCTTTCTCTTTTTGCTCCCTCTCCTCAATGGTCTCAAGGCATTCCGACAGCTCGTCATCCTCAGCCTCCAACTCAAGAATAGCCCTTAGCAGTTCTGGTTTTCTGAGTTTGTCTGAGACATTCAGACCCAACTCTCTTGCAAGCTCCAGCAATTTCGGTTTGCGCAACGACTTCAAATCCATGGCTGCTCCGAATGCTGCTTTCTCTACTGCCTACTATTGTCTTGCCGCAAACTAACCCGGCAGCAACGACAACCACAATTACCAGCTCTGTTTCTGACACTAACAAAAGCCTGGCAAAACTCAGAAGAAGAAAGTCCCGCACTCACCAAACCTCGCAGCCAAGAATTCAGCGCAGTCGTTCCGCTGCAGGCAACCAGTCATCACACAGGGCTCGTTGCACTGCTCCCGGATGGTCGTTGAGCTGCTCAGCATACAGTTGACCGCATATCTTCGCTGCTGGCCTCCGTTGTCGGGATCTCACCGCTGGCAACCAGTTGTTGCATTTGGGTTGCAAGCCCCAAGGGTAGCGTTGGCCTGGCGGCCTGGGGCAAAGCAGGAAACATTCGAAGGTCCCGGCAAAGGATGAGTCGACTGGCAACAGAACAACTTGTTTATTCTGGCATCGCAAAAGAGCAGCCGGTCAGGGCGACCACGTTACTCGAAGGAAGGAATCGAAGGCTCTCGTTGGCGTCCGGGGCAGCTAGCTTTATACCCACGGAGTCGAGGGCAAGAGGGAACGGCTTGGGAAGAGTCATCCGATACGGCGACGCTTGAACATGTTCAGGCGTGACGGGCGCGTCCGCCAGGCCGGCGCCGGTCAGACCTCCTCGCCTCCCAGTTGAGGAGCTCCTCTCCCCGGCTGCCGCGCTTTGACAAGCGTGGGCAAAACAAGCACACACACACACACGCACGCACGACGACACGTGGCACTGAAACATGCCTGGACGCGCTTGGCGGGAGGCGTTGCGGCCGCGATGAACGAAGCCGCGGCGTCCGTTGCATCCGCGCCGGCTATACCGCGCGTCGTAGGTAGGCGAGACGTAACACCAGGAAACTGTCAGTGAACGTCTAGCCAAGGCTTCCCACTCTTGCAGCAGCTTCTCGAGTTGATATGCTAGGCGCTGCTGGCTTTTTCTCGCTCAGACGACGCACGACGCTTATCAAAATATATTAAATTGAAATAATCTCGATAGCATGGCTTGACCACTCCATGAGATTCGCCGTCTTATTCATCCAATTTTTCACAAGCGTAGAAATGTGCTTTAGGTCGCAATTATTTTGAAAAACATATCTAAATCCCAGATCCTTGCCTGCCTATGGAAGGATAGAAAACCTTTTCAAGAATGCCCTGAGCAACCTTTTCGCTCTTGGTACCTTGAATACACTCAAGGAGACAAAGTCAATGGGCGGAGAGTCAGCCCTGTGCCATTACGTTCCCACCTCTGACAACGAGGTCCATATACAAATTGCGCTTGAGACGACGTGTGCAACGAATCCCATCATTGCCGCACGACGAGAGCTTTGATTCATCTAATTAAATCGCTCTTTTCCATTCATTACCTATCCCCACCTGGTGTTCCTTTGCCTACATCATCCTGGAAATGGAGTTCTTTTCACAGATGTGCGGGGTTTGAGCTGGGCTTCTGTCGTTTAATTCAGCACATTGCATATGACGTCTCACAGTCCGGACAGTTACTGTAGAGCCTGGTAACAGGGTGAGATGTTCTTAATTGTAGACGCCAGTCAGTTCTGAGTTGTTTAGGCTCGCACGAACAACGTCTTTCGCAACAACTTAATTGGTTGGTCGCTCTGGCGAGTCTCCTGCGAAGATCGAGAAAGCAAACCTTCTCTGAACCTATATCTCTTCAAAACTTGTGAAGGCGTGGACTGGGCTGCTCTGAAATCTGGTGAAATCCGTTGGTGTTTCACCACATAGCTACTGCCGCAGATAACTGCTATGTGAGAAGTCCTGATGGCGTTATGTTAACCTCACACTCCGCCCATTGCATATAAACGTATGCCGTAATAAATGTAATCGTAGAATATGTCATCCGAAAGTAACAGCAAGTTAATAATAATTTAGAACAGACGGATATTGAACGCAGTGAGAAGCACCCATCAAAAGGACAAAATTGGAAAACGAAGTGAAGGCAAACAGTCACGTCACCGAAAGCTGCAGACGGAAGGAGGGTCATTATTGCTTCATAATATATGCAGCAATACAAATACCCGTGATATTTGGAACTGATTCGAAAAAAATTGAAAATATATTTTTTTATTCACTACACTGTGCGTGACATACCTGCGCAGCGGTAACGTGCAGGTATGGCACGGTTCGTGGAGCATAACGAGCTGTCGCCGTAGTGGTGGAAGTAACGGGAAAGCACCTGCGTGAGGCACCTGTGCAGAGGTAACCGAAAACAAGCACATTCAGAAAATTCTGATTGAATAGGTGAAGAATTGGTGAGATATCCCGCCGGTAGCAAGGGAAAAAAACGAGAGAGAGAGAGAGAGAGAGAGAGAGAGAGAGAGAGAGAGAGAGAGAGAGAGAGAGAGAGAGAGAGAGAGAGAGAGAGACGCTTGAACGGCGCGGCTGAGCCGCAGACGGTACGCGGTTGGCGTTCGATTTCCCCGCAGCCGGCTAGCGCCGGAGTCGAGAGCCCGTATCGCGTCGACGCGATTGCGTGCGCGCATAGCCGGCAGACTGAGACAGAAGGCGACTTGAATGAGTGCGCGCGCCTTCGTGGAGTGAGACATTCCAGCGAGCCGAAGCAGTGGGCGTCGCGCCGGCTGTCATGCGGATAGCGATAACGAGTCGCGCCTTTCCCAGAGCCGATGACTGGACCGCGTGTGTGACTCGTCCCGGCGCGCCGACCATCCCGAGCGCGAGATTGCGCCGCCGCTGGCGTCGACTCGCCGGAGATCACGTCCGGACTGCGGCTAAACAGATCCCGAGGGAGCCAGCTGCTTGCGCAGTCGCCGCGCCATATGCGTCTGTGCCCAGTACGCAGCTTTGCGTTCGACACACAGTGCAGCCACAGGCCCGCTCTTACCGTATAGCAACACGGTCTTTTCGTACTTTCGTACTGGTCATGGAGGATCTGCGTAACACCATGGAAGCGCCCTGTCCTTAGCCCTTGGCCTAAATATACGCGACCGCGGCTGGTGTCGGGGTCGCAGCATTCGGGTCCAAGAGTTGGCCATCATTCGCTTTTTTGTGGCAATGCCTCCGACACTAGACACGAGAAACACAGGTATCCCGACGGCACGGAAACAGAGGCCCGTCTCCTTCCCTTCCCTGCCTATAGCCTCTGCTGCATTGCCAGAAAAAGCTGCTAGGCGCGACTCAGTGAACGCGAACTTCGTCTTCTTATTGAGCACGCGCAAACGCCCCACGGAAGCACAGAGTCTGCGTCTAAATTAGCGTTTGTTTCTGCGTTTAACGAAAAATGAAAAATATTTTTCTCCGACACTACTTGCCTCCAGTTGCTACATTTACTTCATTAAACTTTTTTCTTCATGGCAATCCTAACGTTGCATTCTCTCTCCATGTGCAGACGCTACGTCATGGGGCAGCCTGGCTTGCTGCCCCAATAGACAATGGTTCCTTTCGCTGCGGCTGGTCCTATCTCCACGATGCAGGCACCGTATACTCCAGTTCCAAGCTAGCCCAGACGCTGACTGGAAACTTAGCTCCCTTCGGTCAAGTCAAGTCAAGGCGCAAGACTCCTTCCAAGTAGAGTAAGGTTTATGGCACACGATGAAGCTGTCTTGAGACCAGCGCAAGCCAAGTTCGAGCCAAGTTACATTTCTGCATTCGGGGGTAAAACTTCGGATCGCGCGTGGGTGTGGCTGTTGCTGTTGGTTGCTCAATTTAATCACGTGACTATTGCCGCAGCCTTCTGAGAAGTCATCATAATCGGCCTGTCTTCGTCCACTGCCGGCCATAGACCCCTCCCACTGACCTCCAACTGGCCCTGTCCTGCGCCTGCTGCGGCTGCCCCATCCCCGAAGAGTTCCTAATCTCATCCGCCCACGCGGTTTTCTATCGCTTCCTGTTACGCCCGCCTGCCCTGCACGAATACCCCCCATGAACGTAACTAAGCGTTACGTGCTCCCCGTATTAAATGCCCTGCCCGCGACCAGTTCTTCTTGATTTCAGCTAAGAGATCTTTAACTCGCATTTGTTCTCCGATCCATTCTGTCTTCCTCCTCTCCCTTAGCGTTACACCTACAGTTTTCCTTTCGCTGTAGCCCGCCGAGCTGTCCTCAACTTTTGCTCAAGAATTTTCGTTTCTGTCCCATAGGTGAGTCATGGCAAGATACAACTCCCTCGGCGCCGTGGCCGAACAAATTTCCACTATTTTGACGAGTTACATGCACTGTAGGGGTTGCTCTGCGCTCGAGCTTCTCGAAATCGCATATTTTTTTGGCGCAATGGAGGCAAAACTTGTGTAAATGCGCTTTCGAAATTCTAAAAACTGATGTATTGATTACGATGGGCTGCATGCCTCCCAATAAATGACGATATGCTGATGTGTATGCTGATGTACCACATCGTTGGCAATCCTATCCTGAAAAAAGCGCTCTTCTAACTCAAAAAGCCTATTTTAAAAAAACTGTAGAAAGTCTTAGGTGAAACACCGTGTATATCCGATGATAGCCAGATGAGGGCTGCAGGAGAGAGCGTGAAGCAAGCCATCAAACAGCAAGAGCAAAAGGGCACGTATAGGCGAAACTAACAAAACCAGGTATTGGGATTCATATCGACCTGTGCCGAGGTTCTATAAAACTTTCTAGAATGAACATTCACACGGGCTGAAACATATACATAACAACATGAAAAAACAGTGGTGCATGAAAAATGACAATGAAAAGAAATAGATGAGAATTAGAAAATAAAAACCGTGAAAAGGCGTCGAACAATGCTGTTGAGGACATTCTATAGTTTACACACACACACACACCCACGCACGCGCGCACACACGCACGCACGCACACACACACACACACACACACACACACACACACACACACACACACACACACACACACACACACACACACACACACACACACACGCACGCACGCACGCACGCACGCACGCACGCACGCACGCACGCACACACACACACACACACACACACACACACACACACACACACACACACACACACACACACACACACACACACACACACACACACACACACACACACACACACACACACACACACGCACGCACGCGCACACACACACACACACACAAAACCATACCTTAGCTGCAATGTTTTGTCTTTCAGAAAAGAGAACTCATTTTCGGACAGTAAAAGCAAAGGCGCATTACACCTGCTCTTTCAGCGCCGGAAAGAGAAACGCTGTCAAGAAGCAGGCAGAATCCGCTTTCATTATTTATACAATTTATTTATAAAAAAATACCTACAGCGCCCCCACTAGGGCATATATTCTTCTACAAGAGGGAAACATCATAAAAGCAACAGATGAAATACAGCAATTGAGGCAAATGATGCAATATACTGAGAAAACCCATGGACTATAGGAGGAAAGGCAAAAATAAAAAGAACGTTGCAGAAAGGCAAACACGCCCGCCCCAGACGCGGAGAAAATGACATTCAAAATGCAGCACTGTTTTAGCGACACAAAACAAGAACACAATGCACTAGGATAAGAAATGTTGCTGCACTGATATTAACAGTGATACTAACAGTCATTTTAACTTAATGCAATCGTATTAACAGGTGGCTTTGCAAAGCGTTGTAAAAAATTGTGGGAGGGAAAGCAGCAATTTGTGCGGGCATACTGGTTCAATCATGTATTGTTAGCGGGAAAAATATAAATTTGAAAGTGTTAATTCGGGAATTGTATTCGCGCGCTTTTAGTGGGTGGTCGGTGGGGGCGGAAACGTAACTTGGCTCATGTATGTATTTCTCTTTTGGAGTACCAGTTTTGTCATTAAGCACATTATAAAAGAAAGAGAGTCTCGAATATTTTCTCCTTTTTTCAAGCAACGGCCACCCCAACTTGTCGCGCAAACCATAAGAGCTTTTTTCGAAAAAAAAAACAGCCCGTTTTTGGACACGCTCCAGTTCCTCAATATTCCGTTTTGTATGCGGGTCCCAAGCGCTGCAAGCGTATTCAAGTGCAGGGCGTAGCTTGGACATGAATAACGTCTCCTTGAGTGGAATTGGCGCATCCCTAAAGTTCTGTCGCAGGAAGTTTAATGTGCGGCTGGCTTTAGCCGATATATAATTGACATGTGTATTCCATGAGAGGTCAGCCGAGAAAAAAACTCGCAAGTACTTATAAGTTGGAACAGCAGATTTGTCTGAGCTGCCAAAAAAATAGTCTGTTCGGAAATTTTTTTCTTTTTCGTAAACCGGATGAGATTACATTTGCAGAGATTTAGCGCCATATTCCATTTTCGCACCAAGAGAACACGGAGTTGAGGTCATGTTGTAAAGTAGCTGCATCTGCTACCGAAGAAATCTTGCGGTAGATACAGTAGGTATCTGCATAAAGTCTGATTTTACTTGAAACGTTGCTACTGAGATCGTTTATTAATATTAGAAAAAGAAGAGGACCTAAAACCGATCCCTGCGGAACACCTGAAGTCACGCCCACACTTGCAGAACTGATTCCGTGGTAAACTACGTTTTCTTCCCACGAGATAAGTTTTTATCCAGGTTAGGAATGTAGTAGGGATATTTAAATGTGAAAGCTTCTGTAGAAATAGGTTGTGAGCCACTAAATCGAACGCTTTTCGAAAGTCTAGAAAAATACAATCTATCTGTCCAGCGTAACTTAAGGAAACGGAAATGTCGTGGGTGAATTCTACGAGCTGTGTTTCACACGAGAAACCGGACCTAAATCCACGTTGTGTCGAATAGATAAAGTTATTGTTTTGTAGATGGCTAATTAACTGAGTATATATGACATGCTCGAGTTTTTTGCACGACACGCTCGTCAGAGATATGGGACGATAGTTACGTTTTATTTTTATCACCGCTTTTATATATTGGAACGACATCGGCGTTCATTATGCACTGTTTTCAAAATTACTGGTGTTCACTGCGGCTGCCGGTTTGTCCCAATTAAGAATTTTTTTTCGAACACTCCATTTTTAGGAATTTTTGAAAGAGTCGCAGAAACACTGGTATAATTAAAAACAACGTGGAACGACGCTAGATACAAACTGTAAGCCAGTTTCACCGCATGATAGTTAATGTGTCGTGATATGGTTCTTGACATGTAACACAGAAAGAATTAAGAAAAAAAAAAGCATTACGAGCTTTGAGACAGAAGCAGAAACGAAAGCGCATGCACACGAGAAAGGAGCAAGGGGAGGGTGTATAGGGTTTTTGATCTGAAAGCGTATTACGGGAGGAGTTATAGATTAACGCCCTCGCGTCTACAACGAACAGTCGCTCACTAGCTTTCGTAGCTTCTGAATTTCCGCATCAACACCAGCCACTGCCTGCGGGTTCACCGAGCAGAGTCTTGCCAACCTTCGCAGCAAGTGGACCGAGCCCTTCAACACGGCGCGGCTCGACGCAGACACACCAGAACATTTTTCAAGGTGATAAGGATAGTTACACGTGGAGCATACTAAGCACTTTTCATCATCATGCACATCCTCATGACAGGCTAAACATTCCAACATGATTCTCAAATGAGGGTTGACTGAAGAAGACAGCAGGAAACAGAACAGCACCGGCAGCAGCAGCGGTGCAAAACGAAATTTAAAGAAGGTATTCTAAAAAAAACGCCAACCTGCAAGGATGTTGCGTGGCAGTTAGCGTAGATCCGCAGTGTGTTGCCTGCCGCCGCTGCTGTGTGCAAATATCCAGGGTTTCCTCCATTTCGCCGACATTTCCCGTCGTCGTCCACCGGGTGATGTCATCTGCGTGGAAGGAATGGGATAGATGTGGGATGCGCTCTCATTTTCGGGCCATCGGTATGAGGGAAATGTTGAAGAGTAGTGGAGATAAAACAGCCTTGGGGTGTGCCCCTGCTTCCTAGGGGGAAGGGGGAGGATTCCGCGGACCCAAACCTTATCTCCGCCGTCCTGTTATTCAGAAAGGCGGTTAAATAAGCGTGTGTTCGAGTTCCTACGCCTAAGTCAGATAGGGCGTTTAGTATGGCTTCGTGCTGGACATTGTCAAACGCCTTCGTGAGGTCGACACACTAAACAATTTCTCACCCTTAAGGGTGTAAATAAGCTGTCCCCAGACGAGCACCCTGGAGCTGCATGGTTTATCATGTCGACAGCACGAGCCCTCCCGAGGAGGTGCGCGCAAATATTCGCTGCTCAACTCATGTTGTACTGCAAGCACGGCCTATGGGTCGCCGGGGCTCATACCTGCTCATCCTGCAAGGCCCGTTGACTCTCCCGAAGTACCTTACCTACTACGGTGCGATCGTCAAACCACAGCCCTTCCGACCTCGTCGTATTTTTTGCTATCACTGCCACAAAGAAGGACATATGCAAAATACCTGCCCTAATCCAGCAGCTGTGGCCGACATGAATGAACCAACAGCTCATTGTGCCCTGTGCAAATCGCCGGACCATGACATTCGCTCCCCCGCTTGTCCAAAGAAGAAGCAAGCGAAGAAGTTTCACAAGTCGCCTGCAAAAATGGATGTCCCTACAAGTAATCGCTTTGCAGCTCTCGCATGTGACGACAACGACTTCCCTGAACTTCCTTTATCTGAGCCTGCTGCTCACCATACGTCTCCTCGCCAGCGTACATATGCACAAGCGGCTCACCTTCCCGGATCAAATGGTATGCCCAAACGTCCAGTGCATCCATCACATGTGGATACTACAGATGAAGACACAGCTTTAGACAATGCAATCGCGGAGGCTCGCCGCCGACTAGACGAACTCACCCAGCGCCGGGAACAGCGTCGTTCTCAATCCTCTCGAAGAATTCTCATAACTCGGGAGCAATCATCAGAGGAATCACCTAGGGTAAGCACTGGCCCACAATCAGGTGCCGACCACCTGTTAGCCGTGACTACCCCGACAGTGGACAAGATATTAGCGCTGATGAAGCAGGTGACATCCCTCATCGTGGAAGCTCTTCGGCCTCGTCATGGATAGCGCATCATCATCGGTGCTGGTGCAGTGGAACTGTCGAGGTTTCGCTAATAAGGCCTCTGAAGTGAACATCCGCCTTCGCGACGGAAAGCTGAGGGCATGGGCGTTCCTACTGCAAGAGCATAATGCACTCCCACGCCTTTCAGGTTTCTGCGCATACCATTCACCATCTATCCCTGATCGCCGTTGCACCGCCTCCTCCCTCAGCCCAGGTAAATCTGCAATTTATATTCACAGTTCAGTTCCGCACACACCGCTCGACCTTTCACGGTGGTGCAACACACGTCAAGAGGTTGTCGCCCTTCTCGTAAAACCTGCACGCACACCCCTTATTCTAGTTTCTTTTTATAGTCGTCCTGGCTCCGCATCTCCCAATCTGGGATGGGTTCGTTTTCTACGTTCTACCAACTCGGGTATCCCTATTCTAGTTGGCGGTGACTTCAACGGCGCACACACTGCGTGGGGTTACCCATCGGATTCCTCAAGGGGTTCACACATCCAAGGGAGCTTTTCAGATCATTCCTTTCAACTTTTAAACCACCCGAATACTTCTACCCGCCCACGAGGTGGCCCGTATTCACCTGATTTGACTTGGTGGTTAGGCCCCGGTAACCCTCGTTGGGCTGTTGATTCTGATACTTGGGGTAGCGATCACAGCCCTATTTTTATCTCCCTCACGCCTACGCGTCTACGGAAAATACGCCGCACTGTACGAATAACATCATGGGATTCTGTACGCGCAGACAATCATTTATCTACATTCAACCCCTCTTCAGCATTGTCTACTCTATCTGATGTTCTCGCTACTCACACTATTACCACTACTGTAAATGAAGATGACCCAAACCCGGACATACATCTCTTGAATCTGTGGGCTCTTCGTCGCCAGGCGGATCTTTACGCTACTCGTCACCCCGATGACCCTTCGGCTCTTCCTACTCTTCACCGCGCTACCGCACGGGCGCGGCGCTATGCAAAGCGGCTAGGCAGGCAACGCTGGGCTGCATGGTGTGCCCGCCTGTCCTCTACGCAGGGCAATCGACATCTTTGGAGAGTGTTTCACGCCATGGAGCGCCCTTCTCAGGTTGCAGATTACACAGAGAGCATTCGCCTCGCGCTAAATGTGGATGAGGACACATTTGCACAACAAGCGGCCCGTCAATTTTTTCCAAACCATGACTGCACCGCTACGTCTCCACCTGACTTATCGGTAACAGAGCCCCCCGATGGGATTACTTCTGACCTCACCATGGCAGAGCTGCTGGCCTCCATTGACCGTTTAAAAACTACTACTACTCCCGGGCACGACGGCATACCTAACTCCTTATTCCGTAACTTGGAAGGGAGGGCTTTGGAAACCCTACTTGATACTTTTAACGAAGTGTGGCTTTCTGGCATCATGCCGGGAGACTGGAAGCATTCTATTGTGGTTCCAATCCCCAAGTCAGGTCAGCCTCCAGTATCTCTCTCGGCCCTTCGTCCAATTTCCCTTACCCCTACCATCTGCAAGCTTTATGAAAACATTCTAGCCGCACGCTTATCATGGTGGCTGGAATCCCATGATTGTTACCCAGATTCCCAAATTGGTTTCCGCCCACATATTGGAACGGAGGACGGCCTTGCTACTTTGGCTGCTGACGTGCTTGACCACTCTCCACAGAGTCACCTTGTACGAACCGTAATCGCTACAGACATAACAAAGGCATATGATAACATCCTTCACTCTGCCATTCTTGCCTCCCTTCAAACTCTTGGTCTCCCTCACCGGTTCCTCCTCTCCATTCACGCCTTTTTAGCAAATCGAACCTTCAGCGTGCGTGTCCACGGAAAGCCCTTTGGTAATTTCACTTCCAATAGAGGAGTGCCGCAGGGCTCCGTTCTCGCCCCCACATTATTTAATGTGGCTTTAATTCCTCTGGTTCGAGCCCTAGAGACCATCCCTTCTATCCGCGTGCTTGCATATGCCGATGATATCACCTTGTGGTGCTGTCATCCAGATGCGTCTATTCATCAGTCGGTCCTTCAACACGCGCTGGATGTATTGACATCTCGCCTCCCACCTTTGGGTCTAACACTCTCTCCTACTAAATCATGTTTCATTCGAATTGGAAATAAAGCCGCCTTACGGAAAGCTCCCCCTTTAAATTTTACGGTACATAATTCTCTGATTCCTCAGGTAGAAACTGTTCGTATTCTTGGTCTTCTCCTCCATACATCTGGGACTGGCACCCCGTGGCTGACAGCCACCCGTAAATCGGCTCACGCTACTCTAGGTCTGATTCGTCGCATAGCTATGCGCTCTGGTGGCGCACGTGCTCATACGGCCCGCCAGCTTGTGCGCTCTATCCTTCAGCCACGGATAGTATATCAGGCTCAATTTCAACGTCTCACCCGCAGACAGTGGGACTCCCTTGAAGCTATCAATCGTGAGGCTATGCGCGTCATAACATATCTGCCTCGTTTAACACCCATACCTGTGCTACAGGAGTTCGCCCAACTTAATACACTCAGTGAGATCATCGACCAACGGGTGGCAAATAGAGCTCGAAAACAGTCTCTCAAACTTCATCGTTTAAAGACACTTCCACCGTGGTCCTATTGCCAGCTCACTGACAATCGCCCCACTGTTTCCCCGTCGGTATCAGCAGCGTATCTGCCTGAAGGGTGCATATTATACACGGATGCATCTCATTCTGCAGAGAGGGGAGTTACTGCTGTGTATAGTCCATCTCATCCGCATCTCAACTCTCGCGCGACGTATACTGCGGATACGTGCACTCCCCTGGCATTGGAACTTCAAGCCATTTACAATGCCATTGCTTCCCTTCCGCTCGTTCCAACATTCAATACAGTTCACATTTACACCGACTCCCGCGCCGCCCTTAAACAGCTGAAGGCTGTTCGACGAACGTTCCAGATTTCACAATCTATTCATATGCTCTGCGCAAAGTATCCATGTCCTGTGCGCATACACTGGATTCGCGGCCATGCCCAGGATCCACATAACATTCAAGCGGATGCTATGACTCATCTTCATACATTAGACGATCCGCCACCTTCCCCTCTTCCCCCAGATCCGTTCCTGTCCCACGTTTCCGATTCCGAAGTTCTGCGCCAGCGAACACGCGCTCTAATTCCTCCGTGTTCGCACCCTCTCCCCCGTAGTCTTACTCGGCAGGAGGAGGTATCCGTGCGCCGGATTCGGGCAGGGGCGGCTCTGACACCATCTGTCCGTCATCGGTGGCGTGCCAAAGATCTGCCACTACCTGACAGGTGCCCTCACTGTGGCGCTGCACCGGACATATGTGATGTGCGGCACTTGTTGTGGACGTGCCCAGCGACGGCTGCTATCAGAAAACGGCTCCTCAGGGAGGTTGGCCTGCGGTGGAACCGCGAAAGTGACTTCGTGAAGTGGACAATGGACAACCGTTTCATTAACAACCTCTGCGACTACCTCAGCGCAACGGTTCTTCACTCCTTCTTTTAACTTTCAATCCCGTGCATTCCTTCCCCCCTTTCCTTTTTCAACTTATGCCTCATGGCACACTTCCCGAATAAAAAAAAAAAAAGAGCACCCTTTTCCAATTGTTCGGTGCTAAAAAAGGGTGCAGAGATCAGCACCCTTAAGGAAGGGTGCACTTAATGATACTTTAGAAGATGTAATGGTTGCACCCTCATTAAAGGGTATTATTTTTCCATAACACCTCTACGAATGCATGCTGGAAGGGTGCTCCACATTGATCCACCCATGAAGCAAAAGCCTTAGACTGACGCGCGCCCTCTTAACTTTCACGGTGTGTACCCTTCCTGAAGGGTGCTGACCTCTGCACCCTTTTTAGCTCCCAAAAGGGTGTTCGTCTGGGGACAGCTGATTTGCACTCTTAAGGATGAGAATTTGTTTAGTGTGTAGGGCTAATAGTGCTCTCGTGCGCTTGCCGTGTCTGCGGTGTAGAATTTCTTCCGAGATTCGAAGCATCACGTTTTGCGTGGACAGGTTGCTTCTAAACACCAGCATCTTATGGGGGAAGAGGTCCTGGTCGTGCATGCGGGTTTGGAGACGGCCGAGAATATCGTGTTCGAGGGGTTTTCCTAGGCATCAGGTGAGCGAGACAAAACGGAGGTTCGACAATTGAAGTGGTTTTCCTGGCTTTGGAATACAGGCGACCTTAGCGTGGGACCATTACGGGGGGAGGGTGCCCTCCCTCCAGTGTTTGTTGAACAGTTTGGTTACGGCTTGGATCGAATTTTCGTCCAGGTTCCGTAATGTTTTGTTGGTGATTTTATCTCCGCCGGGCGCCGACGTGGTGCGCAGTTTGTGCAGGGCTGCTCTCACTTCCCACGTCGATATGTCTTCGTCGAGCTCGGGGTTCGGAGGACACGAGTATTCGGGGAGTGTGGTCTTAGCTGTGGTTGTGAGATACCCGTCTTTTAAGTTTTTGATCAGAGTGCTGTCGTCCACATCTAATTTGTGGACGATGCGGATGGCGTTACGTTGTTGGAAGTCTTCAGTGTTTTCTGGTTCCAAGAGGCAACGTAGGAGTTTCCGCGTGTCTTTAAGTCCCAGATTTCCTTCCATGCGGTTGCAAATCTGGCCCCGCTGTTGAAGGGTTAGGTGTGCTGCATGTGTTTCGATCTTTTTTACTAAGGCCGCTATCCTTAAGCACCAACTCCAAGACGTGGGCGTACGCTCTCAGCGTCGGCGCTCTTGGCGTACGCCAGAACCGTTCTGTGCATGCGCACTGCAGAAGACGCCAGCGAACCTCGGCCAGGCGCCGATATCTGTCCGTGCTAGATATCGGCGCCAGCGCGCACGGGCGCTCGCGTACTCGTCCGAAGAGGGGTTCGGTTTTACAACAATCGGAGGATCACAGGGCTCTCGGTGACTCTTTTCTTCATGGCTTGAAGCTCTTTTAGGTTCCCCGAACTCTTCTTTGCAGTTTAAGCTGTCCTTTCAGAGCCCCCAACCCCTTCTCTTCCCGGCTTGAAATTCTCTCCGTCGGTAGGGTGGCTACCATCGGCTCAAGAGGGGAAGCGAGCCTGCGCCAGGAACATGGAGATGCCTGCCCCTTTTCGACACTCGTTCAGGCGTACGCCAAGAGCGCCGAAGCTGGGCGCATACGCTCAGGAAGTGCCCTTGGTGTCGGCACTTTAGTTTGAGAGGTCTGTTGTGTTCGTTTTCGAGCCATCTTTTTTGCATACTGGAGTGTGCTTCCCACATCTGTAGGGATTTTAGCGTGCACTGACATCGCACAGCACATGGGTGCCTTTGCGTATCGCGTCCATCGAAACGCGGCCGGATTCGAACACGGGAACTCCGACTCAGTAGCCAAGCGCCCTAACTACTGAACCACCGTGGCCGTATAAGTTTTTGTATTTCGAAAACGCTATTACCCTTGCCGCTTGCCGCTGTGGCTCAACAAATTTGGGCCCTTTCTCGCGCTATTCGAAAATCGCGCGATTGCAGAGAGCGCAAAGCGACGCCCATCTAGTCGCGTCACTCCGTGACGCGCGTACCACATGACGATTTCTGACCCTCCTACGTTGCGGCGCTCCCGCTCCTCGCCTCTTCTGCGCGGGTGGGCCAGAGAACGTGACGTGATGAGCGTCGCTGTACGCACTTTCAAGGCGCGCGGTTTTCGAATCGCTTAAGAGATGGCACATTTGGACTGGAAAACATTGTCAGCATTGAACCCTATGTGGGCACTACACTAGATGGCTTCGAGCCCGTGGCTCCCGCGACGACCTTGTGAGCCCACTCAATGGCCCGAACGGGCTTCAACGGGTCTGAGCTGGCCAGTGTAGCCTCCCACCGCTCTAGAGAAGGGACTGGTAGTAGGTCCGCCGATGGCGGCACCTTTTTGCAGCTCCATAGAATGTGATCGTATCCGGCTATCTCGCGGCATTCTTTGAAAGTCGGATTGTATTGCGTTGGGTACATGAGTGCTAGTTTCGACGGGCTAAAGAAAGCTCGCGTCTGGAGCCGACGCCACGTTACCTCCTGCCCTTTGCCGAGCTTCTTGTCTGGTGGCGGATATATCCTCCTTTCCAGTTTAAACTGATTAGTGCAGTCGTGAAGGGATGAATTCATCTCTCGTGAAATTTGGGGACTCAACTCGGCTCACTGCTCGGCTGACATAACCTCGAGCTATACTGTGAGCCAACTCGTTTCCCCTGTTCCCGGAGTGTGCCGGCACCCATATTACACCTCTCTTTGGTTCCAGTCTTGATTCCTTGGGATTCGTTCTGTCACCTTGTTTATAGCGACTTTGGTTAGCAAAATTGTTTATAAAGACTTTGGAGTAGCTAATTATCGTGACTGCTTTGATGTTGACCATTGCTATGGCGATAGCCGCCTCCTCCGCTGTCCGCGAGTTCTTTGATTTGACCGAACCGGAAGGAACAAAAGCTCAATCGGATCCTTAAAAAGCGGCTAGCCGCACTGCAAACGCAAATTACTGAACACCCTGAGGAGCTCTACCGATCCAACTGGGGACAGATTTCCGATAGTATGGCTGGCAATCTGTCCTCCAAACGCAGCTGGCATGACCCCAGACAATCCAAAACAGCCACACAACACCACGTCAAACGTTTTATACACAAGAACAACCTTTCTCCCGACGCACTCATCGATATACTTAGGAACACACATACAACTCCAAGTACCTCAAACCCCCTGTCCCACTTTGCAGGCACCCGGTATGCCAATCTCGACGTGGAGATCACGGAAGCAGAAGTCAGAGCGGCCCTCCTGTTCTCTGCGCTCTAACTCCACCCCAGGAATTGACCGTATCTCCAATAGCATGCTCCGCAATTTGGACGATCAGTCGATCGCCCAGCTGACGGGGTACTTCAACACATGCTGGCAGGAGGGCACCCTCCCCAATCCTGGCGTCACGCCAAAATACTATTAATATTACCCAAGCCCCACATACCCCTTACACCTGCAAATCTTCGTCCCATCTCACTAACATCATGCCTGGGCAAGCTTTTCGAACATGTCGCACTCGCCCGACTCACCCAACGCATGGCGGAGCAAGACCTCTACCCGCACACTATGGTGGGCTTCCGGCCCCATCTGTCGGCACAGGACACCATGCTCCAACTCAACAGGACATTTTCGACCTCCTCATACCGGGCCACACAAAAGCTGCCCTCGCATTGGATTTCTCCAAGGCCTTTGATCGCCAAGACCATGCGGAGATAGGGGGCGACAAACCCTTCCGCCCGCCACACCGCACTCCCACTCCGCGGATGCAGCGTTCCCGCTCGCTAACTGCGGAGGGTCTCGTGCTCGAGGGACAAAGGGCAGGGACGACAAAGCGTTAACGCTCATATGCAATTTATTACACTTGCAATCAATACACAGAGTGGGCCAGCTAGCTACAAAACATCAACGAGGCATTCCTCGGAAATAGAAGGCTACGAAGAAGGACTTCCGACTTACCGGCTGGGGCAGGGGCGCGAATTCGGAGGTATCGGCGGCGAACGTTTGTAAGCGCCGACAATGGCGGCCAGGTTTTCCCGTGCGCGCCGCATTCTTGGGCCAAAGCCATTCCCTAGCATTTCCTAGGGAATGCGACCAGAGAGCGTGTTTGGCACAACGGATCCCCGTGCGCCTGCCACGGAATGTGACGAGAGCGTGCGGCTGCAACCGCTCGTGACGCTGGCCGGATCCCGAAGAGCCTCTGTCCGGTCCCGCAGAATTCCGCGTAACCTATAAGGTGGCGCTCCCGTCGCCGTTCCCTTTCCCCCATGAGGGACACTTCCCTCCTCGCCCAGCCGGTGCTATCCCGACGGCCGACGATGAAGATGGGCCGCATCGAAATGGAGGGGGAAACAGGTTTCCACGTCCTTTCCTCCTTAAATGTTGGCCTACGGTTGAACTCATCCGTGGAGGACAACGACGAAGGGGCCACAAGCGTTGCGATGAAGACTGCAAGACAGCTTGTACAGGCGGGGTGCTGGGATCACCCGGCGAGCAGCAATGTCACCGGGCACCCGTCCTTGTCCCACGGCAGGCATCCAAAATTAGCGTGCCGGGAGGTTGTTCGCACCGACGCGCCTTTGTTGGAAGGTAGGGGGGCTGCCCCCCCCCCCCCGCCGCTCTCGTAGCTGCTGCAAACTGCTCGCCGGAGACTCCGCAGCTCGATGTCTCACGGCCACAAGGCAGCAGGCAGGGACCCATAAAATGGACAGCAGGCCGGGGCAGCTTCTCTTGAACTCTGCATATCGCTCCTATGATCTCCAAAAGTTTGAATCAAAAACAATGGAGACCGCGCAAACTGACCATTTGGTAAAATGCGGAGCAATGTGAGTGCCAAACAATCCTATCCGGCACCACCCAAACGCTCGGTTCATTTGAACGTAGCTGGCTCTCTTTGGTCGAAGCACATTCGCGGTTCGCTTTCCGGCATGGTGGTGTTAAGCTCACTTGAACTGCATTAGCGTCTCTGGTTGCGCGAAATTATCAATTCGCTTCGCACCCGTAAAAATATGCGAAGTTCGTTTGAACAAAGTAAGCTTTCTATAGTGGAGCGAGACCTCTCGGCTCTAGCGAGGTTAAACATACAACAAGCAAGCCCGTTTGTGCGTGCTTGTGCCACGGTACGACTATGTCCTCCCAAAAGCGACAGGCAGCTCCCGAAGAGCCTTAGGCCTACTCGCTCTGACACTTGCCGGTGCCAACAAAGGGCCAAGGACAATAGCTAGAACCCAACGCCACGAGGAGATTAGTTTCTGCCAAGGTGACCCTAACGCGAACAGCGCCCACCGCTTCTCGCGGTGTCGCAACGCCCCGGTGATTTTCCTGCAATCACGACTGCAATCCAAATCAGCCGATTACGGCACCCGGCTCCCAGATCCAGAGACAGAACAGCGAATATTTACAACTATGTACAAGAAGAATCGGGCCACTCTTCAGGCTTCCGCATTCACTCGCTTCTGGCTTGCTGTCCTCCGTTGGACGGCTCGGTCTCGCTATCAAATCATCTTAGCCTTGCTAGCAACTCTGAATTCGGTCAGGCCTAACGCTGTTAAGCTCGGCGGGCATTCCACGAACCAAACTGGCTGTCGTACCTGGTCCCAAGAGCAGGCCCCACGTTGGGCGCAATTGTGGAAATACGGCCTTCCGCCCCGCCCGCACTCCCACTCCGCGGATACAGCGTTCCCGCTCGCTAGCCGCAGAGGGGTTCGTGCTCGAGGGAAACAAAGGGAGGGGACGACCATAGAGTTAACACTCATGCTATTTATTACACCTGCAATCAATACACAGAGCGGGCCAGCTAGCTACAAAACATCAACGAGGCATTCCTCGGAAATAGAAGGCTACGTAAGGACTTCCGACTTACCGGCTGGGGCAGGGGTGCGAATTCGGGGGTATCGGCGGCGAACGTTTGTATGCGCCGACAAAGGATCCTGGTTTTCCCGTGCGCGCCGCATTCTCGGACCAAAGCCATTCCCTAGCATTTGCTGGGGAATGCGACCAGAGCGCGCGTTTGCTGCACTCGCTTCGCTGCCTGGAACCAGATAACCAGCGGGAAGGCACAACGGATCCCCGTGCGCCTGCCGCGGAATGTGACGAGAGCGTGCGGCTGCAACCGCTCGTGACGCTGGCATCCAGAAGAACCCCTCTCCGGTCCCGCAGAATTCCTCGTAATCTACGAGGTGGCGCTCCCGTCGCCGTTCCCTTTCCCCAATGAGGAAGACTTCCCTCCTCACCCAACCGGTGCTGTCCCGACGGCCGACAATGAAGATGGCCCGCATTGAAATGGAGGGGGGAAACAGGTTTCCACAACCATCAAGCGATCATGGTGGCCCTCTCTGCCCTGACCATAGGTGACCGTATGTACACCTATACTCAAGCATTCCTTACTAATCGCACGGCCGAAATTCACTTCAGTCTCCACACATCCAGCCCAAACAACCTTAGTGGCGTTGGCACCCCCAAGGATCTGTCCTCTCCCCTTTTCTCTTCAATGTCACTCTCATCCCCCTTTCCCGTAAACTACAAACCATCTGTCACCTTCGGCACACACTCTATGCCGATGATATCACGGTATGGACCCATGGCAGTGATGGAGACAGAGAATACTCTACAGTCGGCAGCTACCCTCACCCAAACACGTGCGCGGAGTATCGGACTCTCATGCTCTCCAGAGAAGTCGGAGCTCCTCATACTCCGCCCCACAACCCGAAACTGCCCCACAGCCCCCATAACCGTGATACTGGAAAACCGGTACATCCCGGAGGTACACGCTCTCCCGGTACTGGGACTCCACATCCAGAACAATGGGAAAAACACTCTCACCATCCAAAAACTCAAGTAGACACCGGTGTCGATATCCCACCTTATCCGCCGAGTTTCTGGACACCACCGGGGCATGAAGGAGCATGACCTATGTCGTCTCATTCATTCCTTCGTCCTCAGCCGCTTTCTCTTCACGCTCCACTACCTGAAACTCCAGGGCAAAGAAATCTCCACCCTGGATGCCATGATCCGAACAGCATTTAAGACAGCACTACACTTACCCCTAAATACCTCAACCGAAAAGCTCCTCCAACTGGGCCTACACAACACGATAGGGGAGCTTATCGAGGCCCACCGACAGACACAATATATACGTCTCGCGAGAACCCGGCAGACACATTCTACACACCCTCGGTATCCGCATACGCCACGGATCCCACACAGCTCCAGGTCTACCAACACATTCACCCGTGAACTAGTTATTTAAACACTCACCAAAAACATGCACCTCACCTACCACGAACCCCGC
Source organism: Amblyomma americanum (assembly GCA_030143305.2). Lineage (NCBI taxonomy): Eukaryota > Metazoa > Arthropoda > Arachnida > Ixodida > Ixodidae > Amblyomma > Amblyomma americanum. Next base: position 3,387 of record JARKHS020005734.1, on the reverse strand, counting down.
CGCAGAGCTCGCACACGGGCGCTGCCACTTCGCACGAGGCTGAAGAGGCCGCCATTGCTCTGGCCATCACGCGCACGGAGGCCCGGTATATACTGTCAGGATCTGAAACTGCCATACTAAATTTTTCTCGCGAGAGAGTTCGCGTCCCTGCATTTCGCACACTGAGCACTCTCGCCGCACGCCCGCCCCGCCACATGGAGCTCATATGGGCAGAGATGGGCATCCTCGCGACGGCGAGCCCTCATGAGGGCGGCGTCACCCTCATCTCAGGAGGATTTCACTCGGTGAGCTGAGGGCGAGGGAGGATGGGCGCCAGAAAATTCGTGAGTACGAGGGTGAGGGAGGAAGGACATGGTGAGGTGAGGGCGAGGGAGTGCAAGATGCACGGTGTAGGGCGAGGTTGATGGCTCGAACCGTACTCCGGGCTAACGTATTTCGTTTGTGCAGCCTGTTATGAATTCACGTTTTAAAGCGCTAGTTCTGAGGGTGAAGGTTCCCGGGGAGGACGTAGTTTCTGCAGTCTGTAGGTACACGAGGCGAACAAGAAAGACGAGGAGCCGAACATATCGAGAACGTCGCCACAATGTACTGACAATGCTATGCCGTAAAAAAGCGCCCTTCTAACTAAAAAAGCCTATTTTAAGAAATTATGTAAAGATTTAGATGAAACACCCTGTATAGTGCGCTAACAAGTAAGCACTGGTCGGGCCGTGCGGGCTATAGCAGCCGGTCCAACGAGAACCATGGTATCGCAGTCAGCATTTTCATTATCAGCCCCGAGTCTGTCGGACCATCATAGTGCAGAGTAAAGAATGTAGCATTTATACCTAGTAAGGCTATTGAATTCCCAAGTCGTAATAAGCCTTGTTTCCTGGAACGAAGTGCGATTTCAGCTTAAAGAGGTTTCAAAGAACTGGCTGCAGCGTAAAAATACTTCTACGAAATTCCACTGCCAAACCAAAGCCTGTTGGCGGCGTTGAAGTGGAATTTTTTCACTCACGCGGTGAGTAGTTAAGTACAGTCGTATCTCTGTTTTCGCTGGAAGTTCGGTATAGGAAAGCGGTGCCGCAATATGGTGGGCAAAGCCAACCACTGTAGTCTTACCATGGAAATAAAGCAGCAGCTTAACCACCTTGGCCAGAATCATTGCTCGCTCCGCTTTTCTATGTACGATGTGCTAAAACGAAATAGGTGTACTGCTCTCTAAATAAAAGGAACATGTCGGTTTATTTCTGTCCCTGGTGAGACGTGTGACCACATAATCGCGCGCCTGATTTTATGAACCACATTTCTTGCAGGCATGGTAGAGAATTGACACTCAACGTTTGGGTAGTGCGGAGATGTTCAAGCAAAGAAATCACAGGCCGTTTGGCATGGGATTAAACACGAAGTATCGTGCGCTAGCACTGCCCTGGTTTTTCACTGTTTACATTGACTTTCTATGTTTTTTCTTGACATGAACTGGCTTACTTCGGTTGATAAATCCTATAATGTAAGTTTGCATGATATTGCATCATTTTAGACTTGTACTGCGGCGGAATTGGTCAGTTATCTGCATTCACACATCCACGGGAGTTCTGATTCCGCTCCTGGCGCAGAGGTGCACTGCATGGTTAAGCTACGCGCCACTGCCTTGCGACAGCAGGTGCTGCCATCGGTGGGGCTTATGAGACCCATGTTGTTCCTGAGGAATCTCTCGCGATTAATGATTAATTGAACTTCCACAGTGGGCAGTTTGTTCAGAATCCGGTGGACAGCTTGTGATGACGTCACGACGTCACGTGACTAAGGTGGTCCACGTGCTAGAAGTAGGCATCGGACAGCAAGGCAACCGCTTTTCGGTGGAGTGGAAGCGCTAGGGCACTAAAATGGCAACCACAGGAATCGTTCACTCCCAACTCGGGGGGGGGGGGGGGGAGAAAGTAATTACCGTTATTGAGCCCAAATGCTGCATTATGGCGACCCGTTTCATTTTCAAGTGGCATGAATAATGTTTTGTAGCGAAAGCTACATTGGCCACGAACTCGCAGTTTCGCCATGCTCGCATTACCACCGTGGTCGCACCGCACCACGTGACTGGTCACGTGACGAACTGCGTGACGAACCACGTGACAACTAGCCAGACAACCAGACTAACCTGTACTTGCAATCAAGATTAACCAAGGATATATAACCAAGCTATGCCTTAGCTTTCGCTACGTATATCCTGGCATAGCCGAGCTAAGCCACTGCCAATTTTTATTTTAAGCGACAGCATAAGAGCCCCACTGCAGCGGAAAGCTGGCATCGCACTGGGGGAAGACACTAAAGAAATAAAAAAGAACTTGGCTGGGTGAGAGGGATCCGAACCCGTGGCAGCGCTAAAAATCAGACCCGCTGGCCACTGCTTTCGACTACTACGCCATCGCCACAGCTTTTATTAATCATCTGTTTATTGCATTGAAAATATATTCTATTTACATTAGCTAAATTATTTACAAATCTTTTAGAAAATGCCACGAAACGAATCGCAAAAACACAAAACGGCAGAGTACTAGACGCTAGGTAAGGATGAGCACGTCACCAAGAGGGAATGCCACTTCGATTTAAATTCGGTCGGTTCATATACGTCACCCAGATGAACGATCAGTTGGGAGAAATCTTAACATCCTGCCTGTATGAACTGCCAAGCTCTTGAGCTGTGCTTGCAATGTCGTCGTCTTTGTGACGTAACCGCGTTCACGTGTGCTAAACTGCCAGTCTCTCACGCTGTAGGTTGAAAGCGTGGTCTTCATCATCTTCCATGCGTGCGCGTGGAAGCGTCATCAGACGATCGTGCAGCAAACCGCACGAAATGGCGGGAGACTTAGAAGCAGTGAAATTCAGAATACCCTGTGCTATCGCAATGTCATAGGGTAATGGTGATTAAGCGACCTACAAAGTTTCCTTGTTCTGAGTCTATGCTGTGCTCAGCACTTATTGTAATTGTTGTGGTAAAGGCCACTGCATTGTTTTCTAAATATCCTTGGCAGGCATTAGTTTTTGTACAAATACCACAACGCGCTGACTCATTTTAGTAGTTCATATAGATAACAATAAAGTGCTATAAGTGCAGCGCTTATGTATGCACGCAGTGAGCGCCAGAAGTAGACAGAGTGATACTGTGGGGCTCAACTCGTAACTGTATCGGTTTTGTCTCACGTATCAGCTCTAACAATAAACACACATGTACACGGACACACGCAATATAAGGATCTAGCCTCTCGTCCGATAGTGACTTGAGGGCTTGTCTTATATGTTTATTACTCAGTAGTATCGCCAGAAGTTGCCGACTGCAAAAAATAACTCGAGTCTTAAAACCACTGTTAATGAGGGTGAGGGAGGGGCGATGATGTGAGGACGGTATGA